>JAXDDW010000186.1:507500-580000 GCA_034670385.1 Hoplostethus mediterraneus
GACAAATGTAGTGCAGTCATATAGTTCTGTGTATCTACTTCAGTAGAATAGTTCAGTATCCATGGTCAGGGGCCCCTGTAGTTCAATTGAATAGTATAGTATCCATGGTCAGGGGCCCCTGTACTTCAGTATGTAATGCAGGCCACATGGGTCAATGTTTCAAAGAGATTTGCAGTCTGTTCCATTTGTAAGGAGCATCCACCCAGAAATCAACCAACTAACCAAATTAACTAGTCCTCTAATCTGGAAGCATCATGACTGAATTTAAAGCCAGTTGATATGTGAGGAGTTTTATGAATAAATATAATTTCATGCATTTCCATTCTCATGGTTAAAGACCTACATTTAATATAAATTGCAATGGTGAGAGTGAAGTGTATCTGCTGTAATGAAACACAAGGCTGGGTGGTAAACTGCATCCAACGAGTAGAAGCTTCATGTCCAGTAACCCTAACGAGACGTGAAGAAGATCTGTTATCAAAACAGGAGCATTTGTTTCAACAGGTTTTCCACATGATCATCTATTATCCAGCCATATTCCATGGAATTGGTGTGAATGACATACATTTTGTTTTGTCAGAGATCATCAAAGACGTGGTGTCATGGACAATATTATATTTATGAGAATGAGAGTGGACCAAGGATAGAGCCTTGTGGAACACCTTTACTGATCTCCAGAAAGGTTGCTTTCACGAGTTCTTCCAGATGCATAGAATCAGTTACAGGCAAAATTCAAGATTCAAGAACTTTATTTGTCACATACACACACGGGGTGTGTCATGAAATGAAAAAGTGGCAATGCTCAACAGGAATGTGCAAAAGGGCAACAGTACACAGTATTTACAATAAAAACCCAAATATCCAAATATGATATAGTAGTAGCATTAGTTGTCATAGTAAACAGTTCCACTGATATTTACCTGTCTGTCTGTCTACTTGTCTCACTCTCCTCCCTACAGAAAGGGGGTGCTCTAAAGAAAGGTCCCATAGCCAAAGCGCTGGCAGCCATGAAGCAGGTGTTGACCTATGACCCGGAAGCTCTGGACTGGGACTCACAACATCGGACCAATCAGCAGCAGTGTTACTGCTACTGTGGAGGCCCTGGAGAGTAAGGCTGACCAATCAGAGACAGGCTTACTGTTGCTGAGTAACACTAGCTGTTGAATGTCAGTCTGAATTCTGTCAGTTAATTGTTGCCTTGGTTACCTGCTAGAGCATGACCTTTGACCCTTTCTGAGTCTGTAAAGTCCACTGATAACCAATCAGAGCTCAGTTCAATAATGTTTCAACTTTTACAACTGGTTAGCACTGCTCACTAGCACCACCTACAGTGTAATTTTGTGGACAATTGTATTAGATCAGTAGTGGTATCTGAAGATGCTGCAGTGTAGATCTATGTGCTGTATGTCTAGGTGGTATCTGAAGATGCTGCAGTGTAGATCTATGTGCTGTATGTCTAGGTGGTATCTGAAGATGCTGCAGTGTAGATCTATGCTGTATGTCTAGGTGGTATCTGAAGACGCTGCAGTGTAGATGTATGTGTTGTACGTCTAGGTGGTATCTGAAGACGCTGCAGTGTAAATCTATGTGTTGTACGTCTAGGTGGTATCTGAAGACGCTGCAGTGTAGATCTATGTGTTGTACGTCTAGGTGGTATCTGAAGACGCTGCAGTGTAGATCTATGTGTTGTACGTCTAGGTGGTATCTGAAGACGCTGCAGTGTAAATCTATGTGTTGTACGTCTAGGTGGTATCTGAAGACGCTGCAGTGTAGATCTATGTGTTGTACGTCTAGGTGGTATCTGAAGACGCTGCAGTGTAGATCTATGTGTTGTACGTCTAGGTGGTATCTGAAGACGCTGCAGTGTAGATCTATGTGTTGTACGTCTAGGTGGTATCTGAAGACGCTGCAGTGTAGATCTATGTGTTGTACGTCTAGGTGGTATCTGAAGACGCTGCAGTGTAGATCTATGTGTTGTACGTCTAGGTGGTATCTGAAGACGCTGCAGTGTAGATCTATGTGTGGTACGTCTAGGTGGTATCTGAAGACGCTGCAGTGTAAATCTATGTGTTGTATGTCTAGGTGGTATCTGAAGATGCTGCAGTGTTTCAGGTGTCAGCAGTGGTTCCATGAAGCCTGTACTCAGTGTCTACAGGAATCCATGATGTTTGGAGACAGGTAACACATCGCCTCCTCCCTACTGCTATCTGCTCCTCTCTACTGCTCTCTACTGCTCTCTACTGCTCTCTACTGCTCTCTACTGCTCTCTACTCCTCTCTACTGCTCTCTACTCCTCTCTACTGCTCTCTACTGCTCTCTACTGCTCTCTACACCTCTCTGCTCCTCTCTACTGCTCTCTACTCCTCTCTACTCCTCTCTGCTCCTCTCTACTGCTCTCTACTGCTCTCTACACCTCTCTGCTCCTCTCTACTGCTCTCTACTCCTCTCTACACCTCTCTGCTCCTCTCTACTGCTCTCTACTCCTCTCTGCTCCTCTCTACTGCTCTCTACTCCTCTCTACACCTCTCTGCTCCTCTCTACTGCTCTCTACTCCTCTCTACACCTCTCTGCTCCTCTCTACTGCTCTCTACTGCTCTCTACTCCTCTCTACACCTCTCTGCTCCTCTCTGCTCCTCTCTACTCCTCTCTGCTCCTCTCTACTGCTCTCTACTCCTCTCTACTGCTCTCTACTGCTCTCTACTCCTCTCTGCTCCTCTCTGCTCCTCTCTACTCCTCTCTACTGCTCTCTACTGCTCTCTACTCCTCTCTACTCCTCTCTACTGCTCTCTACTGCTCTCTACTGCTCTCTACTCCTCTCTGCTCCTCTCTACTGCTCTCTACTCCTCTCTACTGCTCCTCTCTACTGCTCTCTCTCTACTCTGCTCCTCTCTGCTCTCTCTCTACTCCTCTCACTGCTCTCTACTCCTCTCTACTGCTCTCTACTGCTCTACTCCTCTCTGCTCCTCTCTGCTCCTCTCTACTCCTCTTGCTACTCTCTCCTCTACTCCTCTCTACTGCCTCTCCTACTGCTCTCTACTCCTCTCTGCTCCTCTCTACTGCTCTACTCCTACCTCTCTGCTCCTCTCTACTCTCTCTTACTGCTCTCTCTCTTCTGCTCCTCTCTACTCTCTCTACTCCTCTCTACTCCTCTACTCTCTCTATCCTCTATATGCTCTCTACTGATCTACTGCTCCTACTCCTCCTCCTCTACTCCATCTCTACTGCTTCTACTCCTGTACTAATACTTTTCTTCGCTCTCTACTCCCTCTCTACCCTCCTCTACGTTTCTATCCTGGCTCTATGCTGTTAGTTCTTCCTCTCCCTCTAGCTGCTTCTATCTGGTCTCTACTGTTCTCCTTCTGTCTGCTATAACTAGCTCTCTACCCTCCCTCCCCCCAGGTTCCTCTTCTCTCTCTACTGCTCTCGACTGTTGATAACCCCTTCCCCTTCTTCTATCCTCACGCTCGATACTCCCTCTGTCCCTAGCTTTCTACTGTCATCTGGTACTCCTCACCACTCCCTCACGCAAGTAATACTCTCTCTACTGCCATCTCTACTCTCCGTCTCTGCTCTCAACCTAGCGTACGTCTCTACTCTCTCATGCTCCTTCTACGGTTACACCATACTTGTCTCACTACCCAAACGCATACCGTCTCTACCCATACATACACTCATTTCTACCTCTCATTCCATTACATACCTACCATACCACCTTCTACCTACCAAACCATTCATACTCATACTCCTCCTACTATTCATACCTTACCATACACCATTCTACCCTACTCAACCATATCATACCAAACCATATCCAACCATACCAATACCATATCCATACATACCAACCTCATACATAGCTCCATACCAACCATATCATACTACCAACCAAACATCATCTCAAACCATCATACCAAACCTTCATACCATATCATTCCATACTCATACCAAACCATATCTACTCATATCATACCTATTTCTCTCCCAATCCATATCATCCTACCATACCAAACCATATCTCATACTCTACGTTCTACCCAAACCATACACTCTACACAACCTATCATCCAAACCTATACCAACCATATCTCCATCACTCATACCTAACATACCACTCCCATATCTTACCATATCCTATACCAAACCCAAACCATATCATACCAACCATAACCATACATACCAAACCAATAACCATACATACCAAACCAAACCATATCATACCAACACCATATACCAAACCAAACCAACATATCATACCATACCAAACCAAACCATATCATACCAAACCATACCAAACCAAACATATCATACCATACCATACCAAACCATATCATACCATACCATACCAAACCATATCATATCATACCATACCAAACCATATCATACCATACCAAACCATATCATACCATACCATACCAAACCAAACCATATCATACCATACCAAACCATATCATACCATACCAAACCATATCATACCAAACCATATCATACCATACCAAACCATACCATACCAAACCATATCATACCAAACCATATCATACCATACCAAACCATACCATACCAAACCATACCATACCAAACCATATCATACCAAAGCATACCATACTGTACCATACCAAGCATACCTTATCATACCAAACTGTACTCTATCATACCAAACCATACTGTACCGTATCATAACGTACTGTACCTTACCATACCGTACCATATCAAATCATAGTGTACCATACCATACTGTGCCAAACTGTGACATACTTTACCGTGCTATACCATGCCGTACCATAACATGCATTGTGATCAAGTTTGTCTTAGTATTCAGTTGTTTGTTTGTTTGTTTGTTTGTTTACTTGTTGGTTTAGTTGTCTCACACTCCTCCGTCAGAGAGAGGACAACACCTGCTGGATGCTCTGAACAACTACAAGAGCAAGTAAGAAACACACACACACACCCAGTTGTTTTTCTGTAGCAGTGTAGTGATGCAGATGAAGACACAAATCAAATCAAATCAAATCACATTTATTTGTACAGCCCTTAATCAGCCGTTACAGTCTCTAAGGGCTTCACAGGCACCAACATGTGAAAATAATAAATGATTAGTACACGACATCCCCCAGCCTTAGACCCTCACAGAGGACAAGGAAAAACTCCCACAAAAACCTTATTGGAAAATTGGGAGAAACCTCGGGAGGGGCTACTCAGAGAGGGAGGGGCTACTCAGAGAGGGAGGGGCTACTCAGAGAGGGAGGGGCTACTCAGAGAGGGATCCCCCTACCAGGACGGTTGGGCTGCAATAGATGCCGAGTTTGGGCAAGCAGAGTAAACACAATATATGAAAGTTCATTTTGGTGAACAATATGACAAGATGCGATACAACATGATACAACATATGACACGATACGGCATGATAATATACGACATGACACGTCATGACATACGATACGTCATACGACACGACATACGATACGACACGACATAATAGGGCTGGGCGGTGAGGCCTAAAATTTTCATATATACGGTATATTAGACATACAATAGATACAATAGACATTATACGATACATGATAAAATACAACATATGATATGATACGACAGTACTACATGATAAGATACAACATAATACGACATGATACGATATGACAGCTAGTGTTACCGCTAGCAAGACTGGTGAGCAAAGTATTGCAACTTTTTTCACGCGCCACTAGCTAACAGCTCTTCTCGTTCTAAGGCAATAACCGATGCCATAGCCTTGTTTATTTGTAGAGATATCCAACCGTACAGTGTTACAGAGAATGAACCGTGAGATGCTTACTGAGTTACAGTACTAGAGAAACAAATATGTGAAGTAAAAAACACTTTTAGTTCATTTATGATTTGCTGTTTGAAGAACCAAAGAAATAAAATCAAACTCTTTGTACCATATTGAATTGCATAGCATCATATTCTTTTGCATCGAATCGCATCGCGTTGAATCGCATTTTGTTGAATCAAATCGCGTCGAATCGCACTGCATCGCAATAGGAGTGAATCGTATCGTATCGGTTGGTAGTTGCTTCAGATGTATCGTTACTGTATCGGATCGTTGGCGATGTATCCAGATGCACATCCCTAATAAACAGCCATCCATATCCATCCACAACCCTACAGTAGTTAACACATCAAAGCCCCTCCCACCCGATGCCCCAACATCATGCTCATCACAGACTCTGACCCCGCCCCTCACAGAGCCTACAGCACGCTGATTGGCTCTGTGGCAGCCTGAAACTCCTCCCACAATGCTGACTGAATATCTTGTGTTTCTGTGTGCGTGCGTGCGTCTTTATGTGTCCAGGTTTCTATGTGGGAAGGAGATAAAAAAGAGGAAGTGTATTTTTCGGTTGCGGACTCGCGTCCCCCCCAACCCCCCCTCCAAACTCTTTCCTGAGCGCGCTCAGAATGATGGAGGACAGGGCCGGAAAAGGGGTGGAGCCAGGAACAGGTACTCCTATCTGGTGATTGTGTTTGATTGACAGATCAGGTAGAGAAAGGGTCAGTCTACCCCGCCATACTGTTAGTCAGTGGCTTGCAGCATCACATAGTGAGGATGAAGCATCAAACTGGTGCTGTTGGTGTGTGTATCTTTACTGTTGCTAGGCAACAGATGCTGCTGTGTATTCAATGTAGATGTACTTTGGCCAATATATTGATTCCTGATTGATTTCCTATTTTAGTTCAATAGTGGCAGCACCCTCCACAACAACAAAACATGCTGCCTCAATTAAGGCTATTGATAACCAGTTAATAAGGCTATTGATTATCAGTTAATAAGGCTATTGATAACCTGTTAAAAAGGGTATTAACATGTTAATAAGGATATTAATAACCTGTCAATAAGGCCATTGATAACATGTTTGTGTGTGTGTGTGTGTGCGTGTGTGTAGTACTCCAACAGAAAGGAGGAAGAGGAAGTCTAAGTGGCTTCTAGAAGATGCCATCCCTAATGTAAGGCTAATATGTTTTGTTCTATTGTAGTTTTATCTCCAATTCTAGAGAGGTTTGTGGTTCATATTGGTTATTTACAATAATTTACCTTCTCATTTTATTACTTTACTTCAGCGTCCCTGGCAGTAGTAATTAGGTGCTGTACTCATTATATTACTATTCTTTCTATCTATCTATTAAAGTATTAAAAAAAGCATTGAATTTAATATTCTCAAAATAAGGCCTTTAAAATTTTTGTTGTCCTTTCCTAGGATCAAATAAATACCGTAACGTCATGAATAACTGTCAAATGTATAAAATGTTTTGTGTGTAACGTTACAACTGACTCTGTTTGGTGTGTCTTGGACGTTACGACAGTACAAGTAATGTTTACGTCAGTTTATTGATGCTCTTGACCGTGGAGTGTGCTGCTAACAAGCTAGCTCGCCGTCTCAGAATGGGCAAGTGTTGTTTTAAGGGGCTTTCACATGATTCGCGCAAAGTGTCGGCGTCAGGTTGGACGAGACTCGTTCACATGATCAGCGTCACCCGCATCATCCGGTGACCGTAGCCAACCACATCGCCAATGATCATACTAGCACAGCCATAGAAGTGAATGTAGACTGGCTGAAGTTGGCATTAAATTTAATTCTAAGTGGAATTAAAAAGGCCTTAAAAAGTCTGAAATTTAACTTGGAGAATCCTAGGGGTACCCTGCTGTGTATCTATCAGTCTATGTCAGTCTCTATATATCTATCAGTCTATATCTTCAACCACTAATTCTGAGGAAAATGAATCAGCATGGAGGATATGATGTTTTTACATAATTAAACTTCAGAAGAGCTGATAACAAAACTAACAATATTATTAACTAACAAATATTGCTGAAATAGAAAAATAATGAAAGTAAGACAAGTAAATGGTTTGTGTGTGTGTGTGTGTGTGTGTAGAATGAGCTGTCCTGCAGTTGGACGTCCAACCACCACATGGCGAACATCTTCGACTTTACCCTGGATGAGCTACAGAGCCTCAAGAGGTGAGACAGAAAAAGAGAGACTGGTGGTCATAGACAGACCTGGATACCCAGGGAGGATAACCTGACCCTGGAGACTGGTGGTCTTAGACAGACCTGGATACCCAGGGAGGATAACCTGACCCTGGAGACTGGTGGTCTTAGACAGACCTGGATACCCAGGGAGGACAACCTGACCCTGGAGACTAGACAGACCTGGATACCAAAACACAATCAGAAAGGGACAAACAACTTTTAGGTGTAAAACATATTTGCAGCAAACATCTGGCCTTAAGCAGGGACAGCAAGGGAATAATTACCAAAATAATTATTGTTTGTTTTATGTGTTCTTTGCCATTGATGCTTTTGTTGCTTTGCTGCCCTGTACTGTGGCTTTGAGATTGTACATCGGTTTATACATGTACTATTATTAATATTGTTGCGACTGCTGTAATTGTTGGTTATTTATAACCCATTTGTCATTACCTGTTTATGTATGTTTGCTTTGTCATTTGATGCTGTGGGATGGTTGCATCTGGATTGAAGTTCAAAGCCCTCTCCTCTCCTCCTCAGTAGTTCCAGTAGAACAGTCAGTATTGATCAGGACTCTACTGATGCCTCCACATCAGGTTCAGCTACAACCAGTGCCTCCTACCACTTCAGGTAACGCACACAAATGTTCATACACACACACATTAGGTATGGGAATCCTCCATCACGTCACAATTTGATTTTATTACAAAACAATTATTGATGCATCTCAATATCTGATTTCTACTGCTGCGATATGAGGAAAATATGCGGTATGTGATAACGTTGGTGAATATTGCGATAACGATATGACTTATAACTAAATAGATATTCAAGTGTAGACAGTTCTAATGTCTTTCTGCTGAAATAGACCCAGGCAATAAACAGCCTCTCCGACTGAATTCAACATGAAAAACATAATTTTATTGAACAAATTGTGCATGTTACAGTGTCGGGGGGGGGGGGGGGGGGGGGGGGGGATCTCAATTCACGGGGGGTTGACAGAAGACAGACCTATTTTCAATTTACTGGGGGGGAACGGAGCACTGTTACTAACAGCGGGTTTGGAGCCAATTGTAGAATTTTAAGTTTCACTTTCTTTTTCTTAACGGGAGGCTCAGTTGGATTGACTGCAATGCTACTGGTCTGTCTCATACGGCGAGGTTAGTCTCCCTCGATTACATCGATCGATGTAATCAATTATTATGTTTTCTGCATCAATGCAGAATCGCGATGCATCTAACAATAGATTTTTTTCCCACACATAAACCAAGAAACTGAGCAGGTAACTGATCTAATATAATAATATGCACTCTAAGGATGTAGTGGAGCTCACGTTATCTTAACCAACTCTGAAAGTCCTTCAGGTGCTACTAATTACTGTCAAGCCGCTCGGGACTCCATCCAGATGAAATCCTTAGTTTGTCTCTCAAAAGTAAATCTTTATGTCATTGAACATGTCAGTGCCATCAGAATGACAAGTCCTTGTGTCCTTGTGTACAAACAAGATAGTCGACATGCTTAGCCATGTTGTCAATAGAACAGTACTCTGATGTAAACTATGGCGAAGGGTTTGATGACAATGATTGAATGATCAGTGATCATGAACAATGTTGACAGACTATGTCATTGCGATACAGAAAAGAAAAAGACAAGACTGTTTTACAGCTCTGCATAGCACAAAGGGAAAAAACACAAAATTAGAAATGTAAACAGGAAACACCCCTTAGGCAGAACTGAACATGCAGCAGATTTTGACAATTAGATGGACTATTCTGCATGTGATGACTTACACAATGAAAGAATTCCAGCTGAGACTATTTAACAGAGAACCAATATAATACATTTTGATAAAATATGGAAGGAAGGAAGGAAGGAAACAGCAGACAGTTGTACATAACCATTTACAATTTGTTCAAAAGAAAAGAAGTTGCTTTTATGATGTGCACAAGTGACTAGATGATGTGGAGGTTGAACAAGTAGTTTTGAGAATTTCAATTCTGATCTGAGAAATGTACCAAAGCGACTGAGATTAACTGTAAGACGTATTTCTCACATAGTCAGATACATTAGCGTAAAAGTTTAATTGACAACGATGAAACAACATGGATTAAGTTACCTTGACTGCTGCTCCCCTCTAAATCAATGCTTGAATGACTACCGGCCGGTGGCCCTCACCTCGGTGGTCATGAAATGCTTCGAGAGGCTGATAAAGGATTACATCTGCGCCTGAATGTCACCAAAACTAAGGAGCTGATTGTGGACTTTAGGAGGACACAACAACAGAGGACGTATTCACCATTGGGGATTAATGGGACGACTGTGGAGAGGGTGAGCAGGTATAAATACCTGGGAGTCCACATCACTGAAGACCTGACATGGTCCACAGACACTCTGGTGAGGAAGACGAGGCAGCAGCTTTACCACCTCAGGCAGCTGAGGACATTTAAAGTCTCCCGGAGGATCCTTCAGTCCTTCTACTCTGGAGCTGTAGAGAGCATCCTGACAGGAAGCATCACTGCCTGGTTTGGCAACAGCTCTGTCAGGACAGGAAGGCTCTGCAGAGAGTATTGGAACTACACTCCCCACCCTGCAGGACTTGTACACCAGGACCAGAACCAGAGCTTGCAGGATCATGAAGGATCCTCACCACCCCAACAACAGACTGTTTCAGCTGCTGCGGTCAGGCAAGCGCCTCCGTAGTCACGCTGCTAAAACAGAGAGACTGAGACAGAGTTTCTTTCCTCATCAGGACTGTGACCTCTGACCTCACCAGGACCCACCAAGACCCACACACTGCCCCTCTTATACACACACACACACACACACACACACACTTAGGTAATGACTACTCATAATTTATATTATATACATACATACAATTCCTCATATTTCTATTCTACTTTTAAGAGCTCTTACTGTAAATATTGTGTTGTTTTTTATATAAGAGCTCTTACTGTAATACTGTAAATATTGTGTTGGGTTTTTTACTGCGTTTTTAGAGCGTTGCCACTTTTTCATTTCACTGCTCACCCTGTGTGTGTGTGTGACAAATAAACTTCTTGAATCTTGTTAGTATGTTGCATGTTAGTATCATGTTAGTATGTTGCATGTTAGTATTATGTTAGTATGTTGCATGTTAGTATCATGTTAGTATCATGTTAGTATCATGTTATTATGTTGCATGTTAGTATCATGTTAGTATGTAGTATGTTAGTATGTAGCATGTTAGTATCATGTTAGTATCATGTTAGTATCATGTTATTATGTTGCATGTTAGTATCATGTTAGTATGTAGTATGTTAGTATGTTGCATGTTAGTATCATGTTAGTATCATGTTAGTATCATGTTATTATGTTGCATGTTAGTATCATGTTAGTATGTAGCATGTTAGTAGCATGTTAGTAGCATGTTAGTAGCATGTTAGTAGCATGTTAGTAGCATGTTAGTATCCCATTCCGAACACAGCCAATGATGCATTATAATATGAAGCTGATTTCGCTCCACCATCCCCCCAGCCTCCTACAGTCAGACATCTTGGGTCTCTGTCTGACCTCTGACCTCTGTGTTCTCTTCAACTAGGAGGCGGGTCGGCAGTAGGAAGAGAAAGTTGCCTAGCAACAGCTACAGCCAGTGGGCCAGTCGCAGCGAGGCAGGGGAGGAGCTTGGAGGGGAGGAGCCTTCTTTGATCTTGGAGGACCAGGAAGCTACAAATCACACACACCTGCCCAATGACCCAGCCCACTTCCTATCTGACCCCTCCCACATTTCATCTGACTCCTCCCACCTCCACTCCTCCATTTCCTCCTACTTTGGAGTGGCAGGCAGATTGACCAATGGGGAGAGGTATCAGGTGTTGGCTCGACGTGTCACTCCACAGGGCACCGTCCAATACCTGCTGGAGTGGGAGGGGACAACACCTTATTAGGAAGTCTAGAGTATACTAGGATTTCCTTATTAGGAATTGTAGTTGAGGTGAAGGTGTAGGTGAAGTTTCCTCTTTCTCCATTGTCATGGAGGCCATTTTGTTTCCCTTCCAGTAAGCATTCCATTTAATTGAGCCTGAATGCTTATTGGTGGAAACAACTCAGAGCCCCCAGAGTTTACTGGTTGAGTCGGTAGTCCAGTTACCAGACCAAAATCCTAAACATAGTAAGTACAGTTAGTCATAGACAGTAGAGTTTAGTTATATATAGTAGACATGAGAGTAGAGGTTAGTTGTAGAGGTTACTAAATACAGAATAGGTTAGTTAACAACAGTAGAGGTTAGTTATAAAGGTTAATTAACAACAGTTAACAGGTCGACCCTGGCTCTGGGTCCTAACACCAAACCCTGTCCAACATATGGCTCTGGGTCCTAACACCAAACCCTGTGGTTTGGTGGGTGTGACCCCAGGGTCTTCTGGGAAATTGAAATGGCCCTTTGATTGTGGAGAAATTGGTATGAAAGATAATCTGCTGTTCTGTTACTGAACACTTCCAATAGCTGGAAGGTTAACAGCATTTAGTCAGAACAACCTCATTGATGAGGTCCAGCCAAAGAACACAAACCCAGTTAGTAGAGTAACAGTCTGTCCTGTCAGTATTTAGCATCGTGGTCTCTGTAGTAGGAGGTTCAACCCCAATACACATTCTGAAGCTCAAACCTTCTCAAACTGAAGGATGTTTGATAGTCGGAGGCATCCTGTAGTTGAATGGTTCTCTCTGTCTGACAGCCTGTAGCGCCACCTAGCTGGCAGACGATATTCATCAAGTGTTCATATCTGTTTTTGTTTACAGCTGTCAGTTTCCTGGCAGTAGTTTGGGAGAACAGACAGTTCTGATGTAGTACTTCAACACTGGGGTTTCACCGATATGGGTTTGTCAAGGCCGATACCAATCATTTTGAATTGAAACTGCTAATAGCCTCTGAAAAAAAACCAAAAAAACCTCTGAAACAGAATTTAGACCATCATATAATAATCAGACATCCATACGTACTGGTTTGGTCTGATCAAAATGTCAGATCAGGTCCAGGGCTTCCATCAGACAACCAGTGTAGTATTGATCAATTCTGCAGTAATTATTTAATCAGTCAAACTGCATTATATCCATCGTATATTGTTTTTAATAAAAGGACAATATCTCCTCAGATATCGGCAAACCAATATATCGGTCTCACCCTAGACAACATGTTGATATGACATGTTAATACAATGACAACATGTTGATATCATGACATGTTGATATGCAGGGTTGGGTATCGTTTGAAATGTTTCAATACCGATACCAAAACCAATACCTTTAACTCGATACGATACCTTCACAATACTGAGCAGAAGCAGAATATAATAAAGTAAATTTCAATCATGTCATTAAATGACAGAATGGGAACAGAAGAAAATAAAGTGCAATTCCAAAACTCTTCTGAAATGTCAGGACATCAGTTAACACACTATAGCTTTGAACTTGAAGCTATCACACACAAAGGTTAGCAGTAGGCGGGCAGCTAGTTGTGATCTTATACCACCTCCAGTTCCACTTCATGAGGTCCCTTTGTCAAAGCCGGGCAGGAGATCGTTCCCACTTACGTTTGGCTTGCTACGTTAGAACCGCTGAAAATCAGTTTCAGCGTCAAAACCTAGCTATGGCTAAACTGTTAGCCAAAAGTAGGCTAGTCGCCTGGATACAACAACGCCGGTAGTGATTGGCTACCGTCAAATACACGTCAAAACGTACCGCAAAGTATTGAAATTTGGTACAGTTTTTTATTTTCTTATCTTTTGATACTCCGACATGTTTGTACCGTTTTTCAAAACTCAACCCGACTGATATGACCTGTTGATATCATCACATGATGACATGGTTATATGACATGTTGATATCATGACATTTCATGTTTTGTTTCAAAGTGTTGTTCAGAGTATTATTACAATTATCAGAGTACTACTGTTATTATAAAGTATTAGTACAACTGTCAGAGTACTACTGTAATGCAGCAGTACAGGACTAGAATGATGACTCTTCACTCCCGCCCCCCCCTCCCTTATATCGTTGCACTATTGACACATATCTATGCAAGTATTGACCTTACCTTAATAACCAAATCTTATTTACTAAACTGTGATAATTGATCTTGGTGATTTAATTGTAATCAGGAGCCTTGTTGTGTTCTAATATAAAATAAATAAATCAATATAATATTTAGATATTCCAAACAAATGGATGATTAGATATTGCTGTGACATCAGAGCTGGGATCAGTTCAGTCAGTCAGTTCAGAAATACAGACTGACATTAGCTAACAAACCATTCAGACTCTTTCTTAACAGGTTGCTATGACAACCTCCTTATGACTGAAGTGTTTACATTTCTCAATATTGAAGAAAATCCACTTAATTTAAAGGGGAAGTGACACGTGCCTTTCGAAAACTGACATATTTCATAATCTGTTAGTGTAAAGGACAGTTAGCCTGCTAGCATAAAGGATTATCTGGACACTTGGCCTGCTAGCATAAAGGACTACCTGGACAGTTAGCCTGCTAGCATAAAGGACTACCTGGACAGTTAGCCTGCTAGCATAAAGGACTACCTGGACAGTTAGCCTGCTAGCATAAAGGACTATCTGGACACTTGGCCTGCTAGCCACACTGGTTACATAATTCTTCAGCCACCTTAGGTACTGACTGTTAGCGTGTTAGCTTTGTTCCTCACTAGTGGATAGTATTAGCTGTACACAAACAGAGTTAGCTTGCATTTAGCATTACCTATTGGTTTTGGTAAGGGATGCTAACAATGCTAATGGGAGTGCCAATACAACCCCAGTGTCTGCTTCAGTCGAAAAAGAGACTTATAAAAAATAACTGTCACACTGTCACTTTAAAACTGTAGCACTTCTGTTGCTGTCATGGTAACCCATCATTGGCATTTTAGAGGGTTCTTTTGATCATGTGACTCAGATTCCTGTTTATGTTTGCTTCTCCTGTTCAGTTGACCAATCAGCTGGCGGCTGTTTCGTCTGTTTCGTTTGAATAAAACAGTTCTGATGTTCACTGTGTGAAGTTTCTGTACACAACTGTAAGAGTGTGTGTGTGTGTGTGTGTGTGTCCAACAGTGAGAGTGAGACAGACTGATAATCTGTTAATAGAGTTAAGGTGTTAAATGAGAGGAACCTCCCTTTCTATTCAGACTGACCACAACACTCAGCAATGTGATGATGTCCTGAGGGTCCATGAGGACAGGTGGACAGGTGGACAGGTGAAGTCTGGTGAAGCGACAGTAGATAGAATCTAGTTTTACTCTACAGCTGTGTCTACCTGTCTGACTAGCTAGTCAGCTCTAGAGGAAGTGGACAGAGCCAACAGACTACCCACAATCCCACAGACCAGTTGCCATGGACGACCTGGTAGGCCACCTGTACCGGTGTCAGGACCTGGGATGGATGAATGTGATTGGTGAGTTGATGATTGATCAGAGCCAGTGATTCTCCACCAGGGTCCATGGAGATTCGCTAACTAGTTCCTCTGGTTAAAGGTTGTAACCAGTAAATCACGACTAGTAATGCTAGTTGGAGTTGCTGAGACCATTTGGACTCTTGTTAGAAATCTACACCACAATCTTCAGGATATCAGGCATTCTGACAGGATCACTACTGCAGGCAGGTTGAGACTGACAACGTGTTAACAGTGTTAACTATCTTTACCGCTAGTAACAGTTCATAACTGACAACGTGTTAACAGTTAACTGTCTTTACTGCTAGTAACTACTTGCACCTGAATGAATGAATCAAAACGTCCTCTGCTGTTAGGATTTATATTCCAAATGGATTAGGATTATTAGGAAAGTTTAGGATTTATATTAGAAATGATGCCAGATTGAAGTTTTTCCTGACATCACTAAAGAGATTTTATATACGGATCTCATTTTCACCCCAATCGCCAGTTAAGTCTTTCCATGTTTTTCTGCTGAGAGCTTTGGACAGCTGAACTACACTAGATTGTATTATTATTATTATTATTATTATTATTATTATAGTGTTGTTATGATTGTTATGTTACTATTATTAACAACAGAGTCGAAGAGTGCATCCATCCATTGGCTGTCCTGTGGCCGGAGGGTGGAGCCTGCTGTCTGGACCAGGAAGCTCTGCATCCTGTCTGATTCCCAGTTACTGATGCTGGACAACCTGGAGGTAGGTGTGTGTGTGTGTGTGTGTGTGTGTGTGTATGTGTGTGTGTGTGTGTGTGTGTGGGGGGGGGGGGGGGACAAACCCACCCTTTGCCCTAAATACAGGTAAGGGGTGGGTTTGTCCCAATAGGATACAGTGTGTGTATGTGTGTGTACATAGAGAAAGTAATACATGGTCGGCCATATTGACAGTTTTGTGATGCTGCGCCATAAAATAATTCCCAAGAAGAAAATGAATTCTTGGAGGTGCAGAGTCGACATGGTCGCATTTTATGGCAAATAGACGCCAAGAGCTGATGATGTCAAACTGGCTTCGAGGTATCACAGACCTGCTGCCCTGAGAGGGTCAGTGATGTTGTTTAATTCAACGTGAAGGCGAAGAGTTAAAGAGGAACTGGCTCCCATCCACGAGCCCTCAGGACATCGCCACGCCAAAGTACATTCACTTTGTCATTTCTATGTACACAACTCAATTAAAGAGTGACTTCACCTACAGCCCACCAGGAGGCGCTGACAGCCTCCTCCTCAGACAACACAATACAAGAGAGCCACCTTCTGCCCTACATACTCCATATCTCCTACAGGATGTGACCAATGAAGAAGAAACCATTTGATCAGAGGAGAGATGATAAAAGAGATGATATGATGAGATGTGGGCAGACAGACAGACAGACAGACAGACACACACACACAGAGACAGACAGGTAGACAGACAGACAGACAGACAGACATGGATGTGGAATTGGGCACTAAGCTAGAAGACCTCAACGGTAAGAAAAACATTAAGATCTATACCAGTTAACTGTCTGGTTTACTGACTGACTGGTTAGTTCGGGTTAGGGTTAGTGTGTGTGTGCGTGTGGGTGTGTGTGTATTTTGCTGACTAGCAGGGATTAGGCTGATTAATCTTGATGACATGTCACAATGTTATAATCTGATAGGTTAGTTACCATGGCAACCCAAGACTGCTCAGCTGTGTCCAGGAAGATCAAGGATAGGCTTAACTCTAACCTATCCTAACCTAAACTAACATAACATAAGATAGCCACCCCTCCCCATCATCACTGAGGTGAGGAGGGTCAGAGGTTGAGGTGAGGAGGGTCAGAGGTTGAGAGGTTGAGGTGAGGAGGGTCAGAGGTTGAGAGGTTGAGGTGAGGAGGGTCAGAGGTTGAGGTGTGGAGGGTCAGAGGTTGAGGTGAGGAGGGTTAGAGGTTGAGGTGAGGAGGGTCAGAGGTTGAGGTGAGGAGGGTTAGAGGTTGAGGTGAAGAGGGTCAGAGGATGAGGCAGCGTGACTACGGAGGCGCTTGCCTGACCGCAGCAGCTGAAACAGTCTGTTGTTGGGGTGGTGAGGATCCTTCATGATCCTGCAGGCTCTGGTTCTGGTCCTGGTGTACAAGTCCTGCAGGGTGGGGAGTGTAGTTCCAATACTCTCTGCAGAGCCTTCCTGTCCTGACGGAGCTGTTGCCAAACCAGGCAGTGATGCTTCCAGTCAGGATGCTCTCTACAGCTCCAGAGTAGAAGGACTGAAGGATCCTCCGGGAGACTTTAAATTTCCTCAGCTGCCTGAGGTGGTAAAGGCGCTACCTCACCTTTCTTACCTGCTCTTACCTTCTTCTGATCATTTTGGAAAAAAGGGCTCTTAATAATCTTTGTAAAATATTGATTTATATCTTTCTATTTAGGTACAAATTCACAGATATCCTCTTTTTCTCAAGGTGCAAGGTCAGATATAAGACTAGAGGTGATCAATTAGGAGACCTAAGCTCCTCTAACTCTGTAGTCAGTGGAAAACTCACTTTTATCGAGTTGCATTCAATTAAAGGACACTTCCGGTATTTTTCAACCTGGCCTCTATATCCACAAAATCGCCTATCATACCGCAAAATAGGTCCAAAAAGTTTCGGAGTTGCTCCGGTAGATCGGCTCAGCCGGCGGTCGCGAAACGGGCTCAATGGCTGCAATGTAATCTGTAGGGGCATAGAGGCGTCAAAGTACGTCCACTAAAAGTCTTGATTTTGCCACTGACAAGTGAACCCTCTCGCAATAGACTACCTTTGTCCACCGTCCATGTCAGAGTAGGACTTCTCCTTGAGCTGGACTTTAGTTTTCTGGTTAAAAATAGATCTATTTCTGTAGCGATCCTTTCAGTAATGTTGTCAGACACACGAATAACAATCTGAGTCTGTCAGTGGCAAAATCAAGACTTTTAGTGACGTACTTTGACGCCTCTATGCCCCTACAGATTACATTGCAGCCATTGAGCCCGTTTCGCAACCGCCGACTGAGCTGATCTACCGGAGCAACTCCGAAACTTTTGGGATCTACTTGGCGGTATGATAGGCGATTTTGTGGATATAGAGGCCAGATTGAAAAATACCGGAATTACCCTTTAACATCCTGTTTTATGTTTGCTCATTTTAGACACAGAGTACTGACAACAGTGTTTCGTCAGTAATGAAGACACACTGACAGATAAACAGCGTCAGTATCATTTAGAAGTGTTGCTGTTAATGTGGAACAGTCTCACCATGGCAACATGGACAGTTATCATAGCAGCCATGGAGTCTGTCTGTTCATCTGTCTATCTGCTTGTGTGACTATCTGTATGTCTAACTGCCTGTCTGACTGACTGTGTGTTTCTCTGCCTGTCTGACTGACTGTTTGTTTCTCTGCCTGTCTGATGTTCCAGAGAGAGGAGTGCGCAAACAGAGCATGTCCAGTAGCTCTGTCCTGGACACGCCCACTTCCAGAGTCACGGTAACAACCACACACACTCACACACACACCTCCTGTCATTGAAAACCAGCCTGCTGTTTCTATGGTAACAAGGGCTAAGCTGCTGTTGCTGTTGCTGTTGTGTGTGTGTGTGTGTGTGTGTGTGTGTGTGTGTGTGTGTGTGTGTGTGTGTGTGTGTGTTTGTGTGTGTGTACGCACACGCACCATGCCAGTGCACTGATCTACATACTGATACAACACTGGGAATCAGACACACTACAGACATGATCATGACTGACTGAATTCTCCTCTCCTTCTCTCCTCTCCTTCTCTCCTCTCCTCCTCCTCTTCTCCTCCTCAGAGTTTTCTGTCCAGGAGGTTCAAGCAGTCTATTCGTCGTACCAGGTCTCAGCCTAAACTTTCTCATCAGAGCAGCTTTAGGACCGACCTGCTCAGGACGACTCAGCCCAGGTAACACACACACACACACACACACACACACACACACACACGGTGATGTGCCTCTGGTGGCCATATTGGAGGCCCTCTGCTCTTCACACCTGAAAACAGCTGATTGCATTTCTAAACGTACAACTTCTCCACAGAATGGTTCAGACGTGGTGAAACATCACAGATCTATTCTGCGTTGTGATAATGTTAGCTTGTTTGTTAGCTAGTATATGGCCAGCTATTACTCCCTTGTTGTTAACACATGTGATTAGCACACTAGCTAACGTATCTAGTAGAAGCTAGAGAGCACATTTAGCTGTTTAAGCACCTCTTTACACTTAGGAATCCATGCTCTTTTAAGGTCTACCCACTGGGTGCTTTAAGAGTTTCGTCTGACTCTAATACTGTAGCACAGACTGAGATTACCTTCCTCACCTCTAGGTCATCAACAGACACCCAACTCTTTAACATGACCTGGACATTGAGACTGAGGTTTGGATAGAAACTCAGCACCACTGATCCACATTTTAGACTGGAGAAAGACATCTGCCTGCATGCCAGGTGATGCTGCATCTGCGGGATTGATCTTGGAATGTGCTTTCATTGTGTTACTTGGGACAATGTCTGTATATATGATGGAGAGCACAAATGTTTTGAACCTCTTTTTGTTTGCATATACGTATTTGTGGCAGACTGGGGGAGGAAGTGGGTGAGGCGTAGGCTGGGTCCAGGTGAGAGTCGAGTCAGCACGGCTGCAGCCAATTGGGGCTGATTGCAGCCAAGCCTTTGAACCTGCGTGTGACTGTGTGAGCGGGAGGGCATCAGTGTGAGAGGCTGACGGCGTGTCTGAGTCGGCAGGCGATCGGGAGGATCGGGGGTCCGTGGCTGGGTTGCCGGAACGGAGGCGAGGGTGCGAGTGAGAGAGACGGAGTGGGAGAGACGGAGTGGGAGAGACGGAGTGGGAGAGACGGAGTGGGAGAGACGGAGTGAGAGAGCGGCCGTCTCCGGTGGCGACGACCGATGGATGTGTTTGCTTTAGTGGTGCAACCTTGGCTTTTCCCATGACAAAGACAACATGTACTCTATTCCTGCAGTTTGCTAACCAGAGCGAAGACGCTGTACCAAAACCAAACTCGTTGGCATCACAAAAGTGATGCAATTGTGCAGCTGTTATTTCACCACACACCTTTGGTGTGATGCATCTGCTTACATGTAATACGTCCAACAGAACTAATTGAGCTAACCATCTTTGCCACCTTTGAGCATCAGTTTGGCCTTACATAACTAGCACAACTGCCACTAAAAATCCGAGTGGATCATCAATTTACAATTGACAATATTCCACCATTTGTTGTTGACTGGGATTTTGTAATTGTACTAAAAGTGAAAGCATCATGTTCAACATCCCACTAGGTTCCAAGGGCTCTTTCCGCAGGAAGCTGGTCCCTATAAATGTTCAAGGTCTTGATCTCTTTGGCCTTTTCTTCCTCAGGGATCATAGCAACGACGGAAAGATGGTTACTGATCCACTTATTTAGATGAAATTCTCCTCTGACTCTGTTTTACCTGTATCACCTTTGCTGGATAATCATCCTGGTTGTCTTCAGCTGTCTTTAGCAAGGCGAATGTAGCACAGTGGGAGATGCATCTGATTTTCTGCACCAGAGAAAGTGCAGAAAATCAGCATCCTCTCTTGACACCCTTACCCGGTGAAATAGTCCTTCAATGTCGTCATCAAGGCAATGGGACCTTGACGAGATCTGAGCGGTACACCAATCAGTTTATTTGTCAAGTGTGACCTTGTATGACCATTGTGTGATCTTTATTAAAAAATAACCAAGGCTTCTCAAATGCATTTGCAGTATTGTGTGTAATTTCTCTTTTTGGAGTTTGGGTTTACTCTCAATACGTTACGACTGCTCCTACACTGCTGCAACTGTAGTAGTAAAACCGCTCCCTCTACTGGTTGATTTTGAGGCGGGACTTTGAGGCCTTTTGTTTTCAACACTCCGGCTGTGGCTCAGGAGGTAGAGCGGGTTGGCCTCCAATCAGAAGATCGTAGGTTCGCTCCCCGGCTCCTCCAGTCCACATGTCAAAGTGTCCTTGGGCAAGACACTGAACCCCATATTGCTCCCGATGCTCAGGAAGCACCTTGCATGGTAGCTCACTGCCATCGGTGTGTGTGTGTGAATGAGAGGCATACATTGTAAAGCACTTTGGATAAAAGCGGTATATAAATGCAGTCCATTTACCATTTTTCAGTCAGATCTTGAATGTCACGTGATTGTCTTTCAATAAATTTAACCAGGACTTTAAATTTTGCTCTTCGATTGTGGGTTTCTTGAATGTCACAGACAACTGCTGTCATGAAATGAAGAAACAATGCATAAGATCTTAATGCTGGTCCATCCTCTGCCTTTACTGCAGACATTACATTACATTACATTACAGTCATTTATCAGATGCTTTTATCCAAAGCGACTTAAAATAAGTGCATTTAACATAGAGAACTACTAGTCACCAGAAATCAGAAGTGCATTTCCTTCCTAAACAAGCAACTAAGAGCAAAACCAGTGCTGAGGTAGAAGATCAATAAGTTAGATATCTACTGTTATTAAACAAATGAGACAAATAAGTGAAGCAAATAAACAAGAGCTAAGAGGAAGGGTCAGGGTAGTGTTTCCTGAAGAGGAAGGGTCAGGGTAGTGTTTCTAGAAGAGGAAGGGTCAGGGTAGTGGGTGGTGGGTTTTCAGCCTGCAGTGAAAGATGGGCAGTGACTGTCCTGACATCAGTGGGGAGTTCATTCCACCACTGTGGGGCCAGAACAGAGAAGAGCTGTGACCGGGTAGATCGGCCCCCAGGGGCCTCTGAGCAACGGGGCAACTAGTCGCCTCGAGGCAGCAGAGCGAAGTGGTCAGTGGGGGTGTAAGGCTTGACCATAGCCTGGAGGTAAGAAGGAGCTGTTCCTTTCACTACCCTATAGGCTAGCACCAGGGTCTTGAACTTGATGAGCTGCTACAGGGAGCCAGTGTAGAGAACGAGAAGGGTAGTTGTATGAGAACTTGGGGTGGTTGAACACCAGACGAGCTGCAGCTTTCTGAACAAGCTCCAGAGGTCTGATGGCAGACGCCGGGGCAGCAAGGAGGGAGTTGCAGTCGTCCAGGCAGGAGATAACAAGAGCCTGGATGAACCTGCGCTGCCTTGTTAGTGAGGAAGAGGAGAATCCTCCTGATGATGTAGAGGAGGAATCTGCAGGAGCGTCACTGATGCGATGTTTGCCGAGAATGACAGTTGGTCATCCAGGGTCACACCCAGATTCCTCGCAGATTTCACGTCACCACAGCATTATCAATGGTGATGGCCAGGTCTCGGTGTGGGAGGAACACCAGCTCAGTCTTGTCCAGGTTGAGCTTCAGGTGGTGCATCGACATCCACTATGAGATGTCTGCCAGGCACGTAGCAATGCTGCCTCCACTTGTGTGTCAGAGGGGGGAAATGACAGGATCAGCTGGGTGTCATCTGCATAGCAGTGGTAGGAAAAGTCATGGGAGTGGATAACAGAACCAAGAGATGTTGTGTAGAGGGAAAAAAGAAGAGGACCCAGAACCGAGCCTTGCGGAACCCCAGTAGTGAGCCTGCGTGGTTCTGACACAGACCCTCTCAGCGTCACCTGGTAGGAGCGATCCGTCAGGTAGGATGCAAATATGGAGAGTGCAGAGCCTGAGACACCCATCCCCTCAAGGGTGGAGAGGAGGATCTGGTGGTTCACCGTGTCAAACGCTGCAGACCAACTCAGGGCTTTATCCATGTATGGTGATGTAATGTTCATTTCATTCAAGTTGCTCCTGTGCTTCTTAAACCCCCTTACTGGGTCCATATGCAGGAAGCTACAAGCCAGTTCTCTGGGTTGTCCTCTTGTATACTGCTCCAAGTAGGGCAGCTTGTCTTGCATACTGTCTGTTTTGTGCTCTATTCCTTGTTCAAATGACTTGATAAATGATCTGTATTGAAGAGGATCACCATCAAATACAAGAATTTCTCTGATGGGAAGAAGAGATCATTGTTGTTGCTTTACCAGCATTTCTGATATTTAATTTTGCCTTGTGACATCTGTGCGAGCCTTTTCCTTACTGTTATTTGAATCTCCATATCTTTGGTCATGATTTGTATCTTGTTGTAAATGGTGTTGCTGACAGGTGGGGAATGTTTGTTTTCTGAGAGGGTGTTTGAGCAGTTGCTGGAGCTATATATTCAGTAGATGTTTCCATGGATCTGGAGTACTTATTTCTGCTTTTGGTTTATTTGTGTTCCTTGGTGGTTGTGTATGCAAGAATTCAGACTCCTTAAAGATTTCAGCAGCCAATTCAGCCTCCAGAGCGAGCTTTTATTTCTTGCCCTTAGTGGAGCACTGTTCCTTTCCAACGCTTGAGCTTTTGCTTTCAGAGCAGCATGTTCTGCTTCTGCTTTTAAATAAGCAGCCGATGCACTGGAGGACTCACTCCTTGCTGGAAGCCTTTTTTGACAGCACAGACATACAATCACTCGGCCCAACAGCCCCTTCCAATAACTCACCACACTGTTGCGCATCGTGATCATCATCATCCATCCATGATTGAATACCCTAGCTTGGGCTCTTACCAGTCAGAATGATCAGCTTCTTTTCCCTCCTTGTCCAGACACTTGTAATTCAATGTATTCAGCCAAAGAATTTGTAAATCTTTAATTGCACCAGCCTCAATCAGAGTGTTAATTTCATTGCGTTTCCTTGTTAAGACACCCAGCTTCCGTCTGCAGGTTGCAATCAGCTTAATCATCTTTGTTTGATCACTGTCATCACTTTATTTTCATTCACTTTATAAATACTCCTACCAACAAGCATGCAACAGCATCTGATAAATCACTTGTGAGCACGACTACACTATACTACACTATACTATAGCGAACACAAATGTAGAATGTAAATGAATATCTCTCCCAGGGTTGTCATCTTTTCTGACACACAAACAGAAGATAGTGGGGGAGGGAGAGAGAAAGAGAGAGAGACATAGAGAATGAAAGATAAAGACAGAGAGAGGGTAAAGCTGAGGAGAGGAGAGGAGAAGGAACGAGGAAGTAGGGCAGCCTCACTGCAGGGGAGGGGCAACTGCTGACAAACAGAGTGGTAGAGCGACATAGAAAGACTGAGAGAGAGAGAGTGAGAGAGAGCTATAGCAGTTGAAGCCATATAGCATCAGTAGCAGAAAGCTAACAGCAGGAGAGAGACAACAAACGAGAGACAGACAGACAGACAGACACAAGTGGATGAGCGATTCGACCAAGGAGCTTCAGGAACAGGAACAAGGTTTTTCATCTTCTTTCTTCTATCCTCCATCCTCCTCTCCTCCTCTCCTCCTCCTTGCAGCTAAAAGAGAACATGGAGCCATAACACCCCTCCTCCTCTTCTCCTCCTCCTCCTCCTTTCCTCGGCATTCATACAGAATGCTTGGTGAGTATCCTACACCGAACCTCCTGCATGAATTAACTGCCTTTGTCCTCTGTGTGTGTGTGTGTGTGTGTGTGTGTGTGGTAGTGTTTGTCTCTCTAGCTGATTTGCATGGCCTTGCATCCTGAATGTGTGTGTACATGCATGTGTGTGTGTGTGTGTGTGTGTGTGTGTGTGTGTGTGTGTGTTTGTGTGTTATCATCCTGGGTTCAGTTAGCACACAGTCAGTGATCAATTAGCACATGGCTAACAGGCTAGGCTACGTTAGCACATGGCTGGGCTAGACACATGCTGTTGGCAAAAACATTTAGCTAAACAAGGCTAAGCTACACACACACACACACACACACACACAAACACACGCATACACACACACTCCCCGTAGTATTAACGATGTAAGCAGCTAACATTAAGCAGCTCGTTAAGATAATGATGGGAGATAACGAGCTAATGTTCCCCTTGTTCCCCTCATTACCAGCAGACAGACAGATAGACAGATAGACAGGCAGACAGACAGACAGACAGACTGGCAGATAGACAGACAGACAGACAGGCAGACAGACAGACAGACAGACTGGCAGATAGACAGACAGACAGACTTGTCGTTTGACTTGTTGTGTTCAGAGGTCACTGTGCTACCAAAGCAGAATGTCTGCAGGTCCTGGAAATGTATTTATTTCTTTAATTTATTATATTTATATTTATTTATATTATCTAATTTTCAGCTAAAAGGTCTTGACAGTTAAAGTGTTCAGTGTCTTATTATATATTGTATTATTATTATTATGTCATAAACATGTTTTTCTGGTGAGAAACCACCCAGGGCTAATACTGTATTCTGATTGGACAGCATATATTCTGTATTATGACAGCTCTAAATTTGTTTTAATTTTAATGTTTATTTCAATTTCCAAATTGATCTTATATTGTGTATTTCCCGATATATAGGTCATTAAAATTACATTTATCAGACACCTTTATCGAAAGATAAAGGTGATTTACAATAAGGTCATTCAACATAGAGAACTACTAGTCACCAGAAACCAGAAGTGCATTTCCTTCCTAAACATCATCTAAGAGCAGAACCAGTGTTGAGGTAGAAGATCAATAAGTTAGATATCTACTGTTATTAAACACATGAGACACATAAGTGAATCAAATAAACAAGTGGTCATAAAAATGTCTGATATGTCCCAAATGTAACTTGCAGACTGCAGTAGGTTCTGGTGGCGACCAGAGGTCAGAGGTCACCGTGTTTTCATGGTTACAACATCCACATAAGCTCAACAGGAAGTGTTTGTCAGAGCAGATGTGAGCAGCTTTAGTCGGATTAGTAGATGAGGAATCTGACAATACGTTGCTGGTACTTTCCTTTGGTGACGATGCAGCATCCAACACCACAGTTCAGAAAAGGGCTTGGTGTGATTGCATTGGCATTTTATATATGTTTATAAGTATATTAACTTATTACATGCACACATAAAGTAAGTAAACTTTATTTTATACCACCTTTCTAGACGTACAATCACAGTGCTTCACATTTTAAAACCAACATGGAACAGATAAATAGAAAATAAAGCCGTTAAACAAGATTAATTTCTCAAAAGCAGAGAGCTTAACTATAACATTGGACCTGCTCAGAGGACCTGAGTGAGGACTCAGTAATATAAGTTGGATCCTGCCCATGCAGTCCCATTGTGACGTAGGCCCTGACGAAGGTTTAACCAGTCAAGAACTGGTTCGTCAAACAGCCCCAGAGGATGCATGAATAAACCAGATCAGGGAAATAACCAACCTCACACCACATGGAAATATAGAAATGGATCAAAACGCTCAACAACAATACTCTTCAATGCAAACGTAATATATTCAATGAAATAATAAATCAATGTGTGTGTGTGTGTGTGTAAGAGTCCGATCTCAGTCCAAATATAACAAATCCAACTGAAATTCAGTCCATCAGAAATCCCACAGTTCACTTCAATAGTTCACCATGAAACAACAGGAAACCCCCCCCCCCCCAACAATCGGTCAGTCAGTCAGTCAGTCAGTCATACTCTAAATAAATCGGCCATATTGAAAGACAGGCGAGGCCGGAGGGGTTGGCCGGCAGCGTAAAAAAACAAAAACACACAGGTCATGGGCGTGGGCAAAAGACTTGACAGGGAGGCCAGGAGGATGTAATGTCGGACCTACAGCAGTCTGCTGGTAGAGACGAGAGAACAGTAGTCCAGATGTCATGAGATGAAAGCATAAATAGTTATTTCTAAATCAGGAAACAACTCATTTAACTTTGGCAATGTTTCTTGATTGGAAAAATCAAGGGTTAGGGTTGGTCTGTTGGGGGGCCTCAGTGACCCTGGGAGCAATGTTATGGGCTCACCACCCACAAGGTGGAGGTAGAGGTCAGGTGCAATGCCTGTTGGGTAAAGGGCATAACAGAAACAAGGCATTGTGGACCATGGCAACAGAAAACTGTCTCTCAGACTGTAACCAGGTCAAAAAGGCTGCAGCTGCTGTAGTCGCACAAGCAAAAGCAAAAAGAGTTTGGAGAGGCGATGAAGAATGACTTTCAGGTTCTGACAAACAATTCAGCAACTTAGGAAGGGAAGGCAAGACATGATTTAGACTTTTCTCATAAGAAGCAAGGAAACGCTGACCTCAACTAGGGGAAAAACTAAGGGTCAGAAGGTGGAAGGAACTCTACACCTGGACTACACCTGAAGAAGCTCCTGGACAGAGGTCAGAGGTCACTAAGGTCACTAAGCTCCTCAGTGGCAAGACACCAGGGGTGGAAGAGATGCTCTGGATACTGTTGGGGTGTCGTGGTTGACACGTCTTTTTAATATGGTGTAGATTAGGGCTGCACGATATGAGGAAAATATGCAATATGCGATAACGTTGTTGAATATTGCGATAACGGTATGACTTGCAATAAATAAGTAGATATTCAAGTGCAGACAGTTCTAATGTCTTGTCTTGGTGTTCTGCTGAAATAGACGAACAGCCTCTGCTACTGAATTAAACATGGATAGATGGATCAATGTTCTCACAACTGGAGGCTTTGTCGGATTGAGTGTAGTTCTGGTCTGCTGGTCTACTTTTCTACTGCTGGTCTGCCTCATACAAGTGACTGGGGAGGCATGTGCCTCAACAACTCAACTGACTGAACGCTGGCGAGATTGGTCTCTGGCGTGAGAGAGAGCATAGCATGATGTGCACGTTATTAAATATATTATAGGCCTAGTCAAAGTAGATTTCGCAGTCTTTTACGATTTGTATATCATGCAAGTTCATCGCGATGACGATGATTGTGCAGCTCTAGTGTGGATTCTGGTAACAGTGCCTTTGGATTGGCAGAGAGGAGTGGTGGACTAGAAGGTTTGTTCCACTCTGTTCAGTCTATACCGAGGTGCTGGAAAGGAGACTCCATCTGATGGTCAATCTCAGGTTCAGGAGGAACATTTCATCCTGGTGGTGGAACAGTCGGCCAGCTTTTTACCCCTCACATATAATCAAGGGTGCATGAGCGTTTGCTAATCTTATGTACATGTGTTTTGTGGATTTGGAAGTCTATGACCCTGATCCCCAAGGTGCCAGGGTTGCTGCTACAAGCCATTCAGTCCCTATATAGTGAGAGCTCTGCATTACGTCAAACTTGTTGAAAGTGGGCATCAGACTGACCATCAGACTGTCCCCTCAAAGCTGAAGTCTAGAGAGGGTCCAGTTCAGTGACATTAGGGTGGCATCTCTATTTGTAGATGATGTCGTCCTTCTGGCTTCATCAGTGTGACATCACTGTGACCTCCAATGTGCATTGGAGTGTTTTGGGATGAGAACCAGCACCTCCAAACCTGAGACCACGATTCTCCTGGAGAAAAGAAGCCTGCCCCATCCAGCTGCCCTAACTGGAGGAGGTCAGGTATCTCAGGGTTTTATCCACTGTTGAGGGTAAGGTGAGGTGGACCACCTGTTAGGTCTGGCCTGGTTGGAACCAGCTTGCTACAGTGGCGCCCCTGTAGCAAGCTGGTTCCAACCGGGGCCGCGACAGACAGCGACTAAGGCAGGAGCTGTCAGCAATAGCAATATAAAGGATCCGGTCTTGGTGGGCGCTTTTCAGCTCTGCCTCCCTCAGCCAGCGCACCTCCCCTCTGTCCGGCAGGTCAGAGGGGAGGTGCGCCCCTGCTGGTCGGGCGCCGCTGCTGGTCTCGCTCACTCTCCGCTCCATACAGCCGACCCTCGTCTCACCCGGACTCTCACTCCGGCTCAGATTCTCTCACATCACACAGGTTAAAGGGCTCAGCTGTAGTCGGCCCTGCAGGATGCAGGAAGAGTCAGTCCACCGACTCAACTCTCTCCTGCATCCAGCCTAACCCTCCCCCTCCCCCCAGTCTACCACAGACAACAAAGAAAAAAACTTTTCAATCATAATTTGAAAAGACATATTGACATATTGCTGGTGTGGGAACAGGATTTAATAGTCTGGCGAACCTGGGGTTATTTTAGTGGTGATTATAGGAGAATGATAACTTTTCCACGTGGTGGTCTTGGGGTTTGGTGTTTTCCTCCTATGCTCAGCATTCTTGTTTATTCTTGGGGGGAAAGATTTATTTAGAAAGCATTTGGGGAGTCAGTTGTCTTCTTTAACCAGCTTCACAACACATAATATCTGTGTGTGTGTGTGTGTGTGTGTGTGTGTGTGTGTGTGTGTGTGTGTCAGGTGTGTGATGCGCCGGGTGCATTGTAGTAGCCAGGAGTCGTTGCTGAGTGCCGGGTGTGTATCGTCGTTGGACCTAAGGATGGACCAATCAGTTATCATCAAACCAGTTCACTCCTCGTTACTGGGGCAGGACTACTGCTTTGAGGTGACACAAACATACACACACACACACACTCTTCACACACACAACGATTCAACAATTGACGACCACTTCAAGGCAGCCACCACCTCAAATGCAAAACAGACGTTCTTAAAAGACCATAACAATCACTATCAATGCAAAAATTTGTTTTTTAATGTCCGCAGAATATTGCACAAATTGCAATTTTACAGTCACAGAGTTTAAAAAGCCTACTACAAATTTGAGGTTTTTTACAGTGGAATCCTGGCCTGATTTAATCCAAAGTGGGTCCAAGAATTCCCTTGGCTCAAAAAACAAAGTAATGTTCTGCTGGTTTTGCTTGGAGGCCAGTGAAGAGCTTTCAGACAGGACTCCAGATGTAACCAGTAACCCCCATCTGAGGCATGACACAGTACGCATTATGCATTATAAATTTAAAAAAAACCACATTCTACCTCTGCTCTTGAGTCTTGTGTGTGCTCCTAAATTTACCTCTGTGCTTGTACAGCCTTGTAACCCTAACTTGGTCCTGGTCCTAGTCCTAGTCCTAGTTCTAGTCCTGGTCCTTGTCCTGGGCCTACCCCTTGAAAAAGAGATGACAGTGTCAAAATGTCTCTCTCTCTCTCACAGACACATTCATACTCTCTATGCACACATACAGAAGAAAATAAAGTGCAATTCCAAAACTCTTTTCTGAAATGTCAGGACATCAGTTAACACACACTATAGCTTTGAACTTGAAGCTATCACACACAAAGGTAGGCAGGCAGCTAGTTGTGATCTTATACCACCTCCAGTTCCACTTCATGAGGTCCTTTTGTCAAAGCCAGCAGGGCAGAGTATTCTACCCCTTGTGGAGATGATACTTAACCTTTTCCTTCTTGTTTTTTTCTTTAACTGCATTTTTCTTTCTTTCTATTTTTTCTGTTTCTTGCCTTTCAAAAGCTAATTTTAATTCCCACTTCCCAGTAGCCATGAACACACCATGATTTGATACTGTTTTTTCCAACATCTTTTGATACTCTGTCGGACCAACATATTTCGGTCGGTACCTGATGGTACCATTTTTCGCTACCCAACCCTACTCCTACATGATGACCTCTAACACTGTGTCTCCTACGTGACGACCTCTAACATTTTGTCTCATAGGTGACGACATCTACAGGAACCAAGTGTTTCTCTTGTCGTTCAGCAGCAGAGAGGGATAAATGGATGGAGAACCTGAGAAGAGCTGTCCATCCCAACAAGGACAACAGCAGGAGACTGGAGAATGTGTTGACCGTCTGGGTCATCGAGGCCAAGGACCTGCCTGCCAAGAAGAGGTAGAGGGCGCTACGCTTAGCTACTCTACTGTAATCTACTTTACTGTGCTTTATTTAGTACTAGTAGTATCTTATATTGTGTATTTCCCGATATATAGGTCATTCAAATTACATTTATCAGACACCTTTATCGAAAGTGATTTACAATAAGGTCATTCAACATAGAGAACTACTAGTCACCAGAAACCAGAAGTGCATTTCCTTCCTAAACATCATCTAAGAGCAGAACCAGTGTTGAGGTAGAAGATCAATAAGTTAGCTACCTACTTTTATGAAACAGATGAGACAAATAAGAGAATCAAATAAACAAGAGCTAAAGAGGAAGGGTCAGGGTAGTGTTTCTAGAGGAAGGGTCAGGGTAGTGTTTCTAGAGGAAGGGTCAGGGTGGTGTTTCTTGAAGAGGAAGGGTCAGGGTAGTGTTTCTAGAAGAGGAAGGGTCAGGGTAGTGTCTCTAGAAGAGGAAGGGTCAGGGTAGTGTTTCTAGAGGAAGGGTCAGGGTAGTGTTTCTTGAAGAGGTGGGTTTTCAGCCTGCAGTGGAAGATGGGCAGTGACTCTCCTGTCCTGACATCAGTGGGGAGTTCATTCCACCACTGTGGGGCCAGAACAGAGAAGAGCTGTGACCGTGTAGATCGGCCCCCAGGGGCCTCTGAGCAACGGGGCTCACTTTCAAAATAGGTCTTGTAAATCTAAGTAGCTCACTAGAAGGAGGCTAGAGGAGACGTAAACTCAGTTCGGCTTCATGTTGTAAACCTTGCCAGTTTGTTCTGACTTTTGTGAGATGAGCTGCCACCAGCATTCATCCATTCAAGCAGCCGATTTTGGGCAGCGAAGAGTCGGTCGCTAAGCATTTGCCAAGATGGTAGTTTGTTGCGGAGGGACTGTATTACTAAATAACTGGTGAAAGAAGCATTAACATTTTTCCCTTGAAACAATGAATAAATGATTTCCTGATGTTTTGTCTTTGGCAAGTGGCCATAGTATAGGCATATTGCATATTAAAGGTGAACATCGGCCATGTTGAAGTTGTTATTCAGAAGATACCAGAACATAACAGAAGACACTGTCTGCTCATGTGCAGCAGAAGCACTATGTGCAGCATCGCCACAGTGTAAAGCCACAGCCTTCCAATGGGAGAGTCTGGAGTCAGTGAAATTTGAAGTGAGGAGCTGGTGACCTCTGACCTCTATCGTCACTGATAGATCCCCTCTCTATCTGGCCATCACCTTCATCACCACCACATCCTTTTCATCACTGCTGTCTCTAGTTCGGCTGTTACTTCTGACCCAGGAAACAAATACAGTAAAACTTGTTATGGTGCAGTTCCTCTGACATCACACTGGACACCAGACAGAGAAAAGGTTTGGTTCTTCTGTTACAAGCTTTATTGTTCAGATTAAACTGGTTCAGGTGGTGAACGTTTATTTAGATTGCATTGTAACTGTAGACTCTATTCATTCTCCCATTGGAAGGGTGTGGCTTTATATTGTAATGATGCTGCACATTCTCCATGAATTCACAAGCAAGATTATTATCAATAATAATTGTATTTCAGATATCTCTGTGAGCTATATATTATTAATATTAATATTTTATGTCAGGTATTTCTGTGAGCTGTGTCTGGATGACAGTCTATACGCCAGGACTTCCTGTAAGCTGAAGACTGACAACGTTTTCTGGGGCGAACGCTTCGACTTCTGTAGCCTGCCGTCCATCGCCGCCATGACCTTTCACCTCTACAAAGACACCGACAGGAAGAGGAAGAAGGACAAAAGCAGCTATGTGGGATTGGTCAACATCCCTGTTGCCATGGTGACCGGCAGACAGCTGGTGGAGAAGTGGTACTCAGTGAGCACGCCCAATACCAGCCGAGGTAAGTGTACTCAGAGAAGTATCATCACAGTAACAATAACAAAAGCACACCACCAATCAATCAATCATTGAAAATGATCACATTTCATACAATTCAATGCAATACAAAAAATTATAAAAAAGCACAAGACCAACAGAAAGGCAATAAAAACAAGTAAGAAATATCAAAGCAAGGTAAGAGTCATTAAAGGGACTAACATACAATAAAAGGTCATTAAGAAAATCAAAATCAAGTCTGTAAAAATGAATTTAAAAGATGTAGCAGCCTGAGATGACCAGGCAGGTCAATCTATAGTCTGATTGCCTCATGATGAAAAAAGAAGATTCCACCCTTAGATCCTCTTCCTCTTATATATCATCAATCTGTGATGTTCTCTCTCTATCGTACCAAGACTATCTCTCCACCCAGTTACATATTCATATGTATGAGGATTGACCCACGGAGCCAGGTGACCTGGATAATCCTTTAAGACAAACCACCTTTGGGTGGCTGCACAGCATACATTACATCACAGCACTCATTATTATCTTATGATGGAACTAGTCTCCGAGTGGCCTCAAGCTAGAGAAACTGACTCCCACTCAGAGAGTCATGGTTAGTATGTGACCTTCCATTCTCTATCATATCGAGACAAGCCAGTTGCATATCCACATGTAAGACATCCCACCGGTATACATTGCAACAGGTCATATTGTTGTGGAAGACGCGGTGCGATCTATCAAGTAGATAGGACCTAAACCATGAAAGCACCAATCCAATATACCAATATCGTTTTTAAAATGATTTAAGACTATAATATGATCAATCGTATCGAAGGCTGCGCTCAAATCCATCATATTAGCAATAATAGGTTCAGTGTCTGATAAAGTCTTGTCACATTATAAATAATAATATTGTAATATTGTTTTGAGATAAATTGTCAGATTCTATGGTGTGTAAAAGCATTACCAGTGTATTGTCATATTAGTAGTTGTAATAATAATAATAATGATATGGATATCAATATTGTTTTTAGTTCAATCAAGGTTATATTAGTAATCATAATATTGATGATGTTTTAGGTAAATCGCCAGGTCCTACTGTGCGTATTAAAGCACGCTACCAGAGTATCGTCATCCTGCCCATGGAGCAGTATAAGGAGTTTGCGGAGTACATCAGTTCTAACTACCTGCTGCTCTGCAACACTCTGGAAGCTTCCATCAGCCTGAGAGCTAAAGAGGAGCTGGCCGCCGCCCTGGTGCACATACTGCACAGCACTGGGAAGGCTAAGGTAACTAGCATACACCCTGTCCCCTAACTAGTGTACACTAGAGCCCTAGACCCTGGTCTACACCCTGCACAGCAGTAGGAAGGCTAAGGTAACTAGCATACACCCTGTCCCCTAACTAGTGTACACTTGAGCCCTAAACCCTGGTGCACACCCTGCACAGCATTGGGAAGGCTAAGGTAACTAGCATACACCCTGTCCCCTAACTTGTGTACACTTGAGCCCTAAACCCTGGTCCACACCCTGCACAGCAGTAGTAGACTTGAGCTATGTACCCTACAGCAGGTATACTGCAATATACCCTGAACACTTGGAAGCTACAATTTTATACTATAATACCATATTAGCATACTACAGTCTACAGCAGGGGTAGGAACCTTTACATGTGCTCCCCATATACGACAGTAAACTACCAGTCAATTATCAGTCCAGTCAGTTGTAGTTGCACACAATGTCCAGTAGGCAGTAATAATGCTGCATGTAGACAGACGGAGATTCTGGTGTAAAAGCTAAAACATTAGTTTTTTTAACTGATATTGCCGGTTTCTGGTTTGACACTGCAAAATTTCAACAACTTCCGACTGTTGTTGAATGCGTACCATACTAACATTACTGAGTCCGGTGTTGTTGCATGGGTTTGCTCATATCTTGCTTCTCCGGGTCATAACTGGTCAGGTTCAGTCTGCAGTATTCAGACTCTTCACAGGTTGGAGTTGATCTTGTTGGAAAACCACACATCATCAGCACATCCACACTGACGGCTGGATGGACGTTCAATCCAGGTTTCCTGAATATGAAAAGATTACAGTATGAGAAGTTTAATATGATATGTTTTCCCACCTCATGTGCCCAGTCTGCCTTCTGATCAAGGCTTTCCAGTTCAGCAACTGCACTGAACTGGACTGAACTAGACTGAACTGAACTGGACTGGACTGAACTGGACTGTGTGTGTTATGCAGGTTAAACCAAGACAACATCAGAGACATCGGTCATCCAATTAAAATCCAGCTAGCTCGCTATACATCACATGCTGCTGTCACTAATATTTTACTCCTGTCCGTAGGACTTCCTGACAGACCTGATGATGTCAGAGGTTGACCGTTGCCGCGACAACGATCAGCTGATCTTCAGAGAAAACACCCTGGCAACGAAAAGTATCGAAGAATACCTGAAGCTGATTGGACAGAAATACCTGCAGGATGCCCTGGGTACACATTCACACTCCCCCTACACACACACACACACACACACACACACACACACACACACACACACAACAAAGCAGTGTTGGTGTTGATCCATGCTGTGCTCTATACATTTCTTTGTGTGTGTGTACTTTGTGTGTGTGTGTGTAGGGGAGTTCATCAAGGCTCTGTATGAGTCGGATGAGAACTGCGAGGTTGACCCATCACGCTGTGCGACCTCTGACCTCCCAGAGCATCAGGCCAACCTGAGGATGTGCTGCGAGCTGGCCTTCTGCAAGATACTGGACTCCTACAGGTACACACACACACACACACACACACACACACACACACACACACACACACACACACACACACACACACACACACACACACACACACACAGGCTGTGCTGGCCTTAATCCTGTCTTGAACAGAAAGTTCACCATTACTGACATTTAAACTTCCTTACTGTATGATGATACAAAGCTGATCCACTGGTCTAGTGGGTCCAGTGATCCACTGGGCTGCTGGTCCACTGAGCTACTGATCCACTGAGCTACTGGGCCACTGAGCTACTGATCCACTGAGCTACTGATCCACTGGGCTACTGGGCTACTGATCTACTGAGCTACTGGTCCACTGGGCTACTGGTCCACTGGCCTACTGATCCACTGAGCTACTGATCCACTGGGCTACTGATCCACTGAGCTACTGGTCTACTGGGCTACTGATCCACTGAGCTACTGGTCCACTGGGCTACTGGTCTACTGGGTCTACTGGTCCACTGCACTACTGGTTTACTGGTTCACTGGGCTACTGGTCTACTACATCTACCGGTCCACTGAGCTACTGGTTCACTGGGCTACTAGTCCATTGGTCTACTGGGTCTACTAATTCACTGGGTTTAACTAACCCATCGGTCTTGACTACACAGTACTACACCACAAAGTGTGGATGCTGAGCTGCGGTGATCTGGGGCTTCCTTCGGTAACACCTGGTCGCAGCAGCTTCTTCCTCTACCATGGTGTCTGGCTTGGTGATGGTCTCTGGTGATGCCTGGTCCCTGGCCCAGGCAGGCTGTTCTCCTGAGGTCACCTCACCAGGTCGGGTAATGGAGATTGTGACCAGGCTCCTCCATCAGCCAGCAGGATGCAGCACCTCTCTAGTAGTGAGCATGCAGGTGGTAATCCCTACCAACAGGGATGGGGAGCTCAACCATACTCCTGACCATAATCATAACCATAACCATATCTGGCGGCCTCCCCAGCATATTCTGACCTCATCATGGTCACGGTACACATACATAAACCAAAAACACAAACACAGTCACTAAACACACAGACATGCACCTCACTGCAGGATTTACTTTACTATTTTACTTCTATTGCCCACACCACCACCCCTCACAGGGTGTTTCCTAGGGAACTGAAGGAGGTGTTTGCTTCATGGCGTCAGGAGTGTGGTAACCGGGGGCGACCAGACATCAGCGAGCGTCTTATCAGTGCCTCCTTGTTCCTGCGCTTCCTGTGTCCAGCGGTGATGTCACCCTCGCTGTTTGAACTGATGCAGGAATACCCTGATGACCGCACAGCGCGAACTCTGACCCTCATCGCCAAGGTTACTCAGAACCTTGCCAACTTCAGCAAGTAAGGAAGGGGAGGAGGGGGAAGAGAGGAGAGCAAAGGAGGAGGGAAGTAAGAAGGAAGGAAGGAAGGAAGAAAATAAGAGAAGGAAGGACAGAAGGATGGAGATCAGTCTGTCAGCTCTACGTATTTTGTTAGGCAAAGCTAGCCAAACTAACAGCTGTACATAATTAATAACCAGTCAATATGACTGATCAACAGACCTGCTGATCAGCTACAGACTGTCTGATTGAATAGAGCAGATACAGATAACAGTAATTTGAAATTATTTTTCAGGTAAATTGAAGTGTGTCTGTGTGTGTGTCTGTGTGTGTCTGTTGCAGGTTTGGTACTAAGGAGGAGTACATGTTGTTCATGAATGACTTTGTGGAGCGTCAGTGGAGCAGCATGCAACGCTTCCTGCAGGAAATTTCCAACCCAGACGGCCTGAACCACACGGCTGGTTTCGATGGCTACATCGACCTGGGGAGAGAGTTATCTAGTCTACACACACTTCTGACTGAACTAGACCAGGTAACTAACTAACTAACTCAACTACACCATCTCTCAGTGGTCAAACGATTGGTAAATGGGGGCAAAAAATCATTCATTTTCACCATATGCAGAAAGAAATGGATCCAAATAGAATCTGAAACCCTGAAATGACGACTTGAGAGGGCTTTAATCCTCTACTGGGCCCCAGCCTTATCTACACTATATACACTACTGACAGAACTACACTAGGAAACTAGTTATACTGACTAACTAACTGAATGACTATCTTACTAGCTATCTATCTAGCTGACTAATTAACAAGCAAACTCTCTTCGTGTCTTCTCTTTTTGTCTGTCTGTCTGTCTGTGTGTAGTCCTGTCTGTGTAAACTAGGTCCTCTGCCTCGTATCCTGAGGGAGGTGTCTGCAGCACTGGCTAACCCTGGGGGCATGGCTAATCCAGGGGGTGTGGCCATTTCCTCTCCAGAACCTCAGCGTGTGGTGTCTCCGCCCCCTGTGTCACCACCCCCTGTGTCACCGCCCCTCTCTCCTCCGCTGGCAGCCTGCAGTGTCTCTATGGGCCTGCAGGGCAGCGTGGGATTGGACGGCGGGTTAGCACCATGCTACTTCCTCTTAGTGCTAGGCTCTAGTCGACCAGCCAGAGCTGGTCATGGGAAAGTTAGGACAGTGGTTCTCAATCCTGGTCCTTGAGGCCCAGAGCCTTCTCCTACTCAGAGACCATAGCTAGTCTAGCATCCCAAATCTAAATCAGTACCTGATTAGACCAGATTAGCCCCAGAACCACCGACGTGACAGAATAGAGGAAGTAGCCTGTGACTGTAGTGGAAAACTCAGTCTGGGTTGGTCTGGGTTGGTTTGGATTAGTCTGGGTATGTCTGGGCTAGTCTGGGTTGGTTTGGATTAGTCTGGGTTGGTCTGGGTCAGTCTGGGTAGGTCTAGGTTGGTTTGGGTTAGTCTGGGGCAGTCTGGGTTAGTCTGGGTCAGTCTGGGTTGGTCTGGGTCAGTCTTGGTTGGTCTGGGTCAGTCAGGGTTAGTCTGGGTTGGTTTGGGTTAGTCTGGGTCAGTCTTGGTTGGTCTGGGTCGGTGTTTGTAGGAAATCATTAACTGATAAACATTTGAAAAAATCATTGTTTACTATAACATCATGTCAAACCTTCTTCACTAGTCAGTAAAGACATGAAAGAGACACTGACCCTGGACCAGCCTAAGCCTAACCCCAACTCCAATCCTAACCTTAAGGCTAGCTGAGAAAGTGTCCAAATCAAACCAGAACTCTTATAGACGGCGTAAGCTCTTAAGAGGCCGTAAGCTCCATGTGGCAGCCATACCATCTGAAAGCTGAGGTAACAGTATTTTCTAGTAGTATTTATATCTGAAAGCTGAGTAACAGTATTTTCTAGTAGTATTTATATCTGAAAGCTGAGGTGAACAGTAGTTTCTAGTAGTATTTTTAGATTCTAAAAAAACCTGTGTGTGTGTGTGTGTGTGTGTGTGTGTAGTTTGGTAGATTTTACCAGGCTCCCATCTCCAACTCCAGAGAACAAAGACTTGTTCTTTGTTACTAAAGGATCCAGTCTGCAGCCAGCAACAGGTACCTTTTAACTCCTAACCATTATCCACAAACCTTAACCCCTTGTCAATAACTCCTGATCTGACTGTAACTCCTAAACCTTAAGCTCCTCCCTTAACTCTGACCTTTAACTCCAAACCCTTAAAACTTAGACCTTCAACCCATGACCCCCTAACCCTCAAGCCCCAACCATAATCCTGCAACTAATAGGAGTCTACAGCATGCACACACTGAGGAATGAAACCCAACAGTAGTAAAATAGATATATACATTCACAGACCATCTTTTTCTTGCCAATGCCTGCTATACTTGATGTTTTTTGTAATGCTTCCCCAGTGTCCCCATTTATTGATGTCACTGATGCTATGAATTATGGGCAATTCCCTATGAAAAGTCTGCAGGTTTACAGACTTGCTAAAAGTCTGCGTGAAGACAGTGAGACAGTCCAAAGCAGGACTGCCTCAACATCTGTGAGGCCTTGAGGCCAGACCTTCATGTGGAAATATACTTTCTTGTATTTGTATCTGTATCAACTTCCTGTCTTGCTCATGTCATATCCTGTAGGCCTGCAGGGCTCTCCAGCTCCCAGCTCCTCCTATTCAGAGACCAATGAGAATGAGGCAGGGCCTGAACTGACCAATGGCAGCAGGAGGGAGGGGCCAGAGCTCACCAAGGAGAGCCGGAGTCTGTCTCTGGTTGACCTGCAAGACTCCTCCCCTAGTGACGGTCTCGATGACAGCCAGTGGCAGCGCAGGACTGGGCTCCTCCCCCTCTCCTTCCAGAATCCTGTCTATCACATGACCACCACATCGCCACGGCAACCCCAGCAGTCCGATGCCACACCCTCTGATGGCTCTGTGGGTTCCCATGGCAACCCTGATGACAGAAATACCATGACAACCAAACCTGCCTTCCTTACCCAGATGTCTGTGGGGCTGGGAGGGGGAGAACGAGATCGGATGTCAGCGCTGTCTAGCAGCAGCAGTGGGGAAGAGTATTCCAGGAGAGCACTGTCGCTAACGGAAACCCAACCAGGTACCACCTGAGTCCTTGTTCTGCTCCTATCAGTCTAATTCCTCCATGTTGTTCTGCTCCTAGGCTGATTATGTCATTGTTTATTCTTGTTTTTCCTGTCAGCCGGCTCCGCCCCCCCTCGTCAGAACTCATCAGGTCCTCAGCGTCGCATCGACCAGCCGCCACCCCCTTCCTCTGCCCCTCCCGGACCACCTCGTGGCCGTACGCCTCCCAGCATGCTGAGTGGCGGTAGCGCCGCCTACCCTCCCCGTCCTGCCTCTGGCAGCATGATGTCCTCAAGTCCTGATTGGCCTAGCAGTGGCCAGTCACGACTCAGACAGACATCATCATCATCCAAAGGAGACAGCCCTGAGAAACAACGGCCTGTTACAAAGGTAACCACTGACCCGTTACTAAAGGTAACCACGGTTATTGTAACCACCGACTTATCATGGTAACCTGCAAGGAAGTCCTTCTCTCCCGCTCTGACTTTCCTCCTCCTCACTAATGAAAGGCACACAGTTCCTGTACCCTAACCATAGCTCTCTGAGTGTAGAGACTATCTCTCCATGGGATATGTAGGGGGACTGACCCACAGGGTCAGGTGATGTGGATAATTCTTTAAGATGAACCATCTGTGGGTGGCTGCAAACAACATAAAAGCACAGGTGTGCCCAACACTCATTGATTATCTTACATGTCTCTGGAGAGACTCTTCATTCAGAGAACCATGATTACATTGTAACCTACCATTCTCTATGATGCTGAGACTATCTCTCCACCCAGTTGTACAGGGACTCTGTAAAAATGTCACAAGGACACAGTGGTCTAACAGGTCTAAGCACATACAATCCTCGACCAAAGCATGTGCTTGCCACCACGGAACTATGTATGACAAATGCAAATGAACTATTTACAAATGTAAACCCCTACTTACCCCTTCCCGAAATCTCCATTCCTCCGACACGGGACTGCTCATCACCCCCCACACCAGGTTGGGACTCTCGGGGACAGAGCCTTCGGAGTGACTGTGTAAAGTATGAGGGGGGGAGGCCACTTGAGTCAGCATGCCAGACACTAAGCTGACTAAAGGAGGGGGAGACATCATCCCTGACTGGGGCCCCTGTTGAAAAGCCTCCAATCTGAAGGGGAACAGTGGTGAGAATGACTACCACTGAGCCACCCCCAGCACCCGCTCCCCAAAGGGCACATTAAGATGGTAGAATCTGATTGAAGGTATATGGGACTAAACAAATGGTGGCTGCATACATCTCAAGAGAGGTACTGTGCCACAGTGCCAAAGGCACCACACTGCTTAGAATGCGCCTGTATGCCTTGCAGCACTGGCACCCAGGACTCATTATATTGTGGGAAAGTCTGGCTTTTGTCGGCGGATGCCCAAGGCACTCTAGCTGAAGCAGATGTACAGCTGGTCTGTCCTCCTATGCTGTCATGCCATATGTACACCTTTAGAATCCTGACTGGACACAATAAAGACAGAAGTCAGAGATCATCTTGGGGCAGAGATCACTCCTCTGGGCACCATTGAGGAATTGAAAAATCTGGCAGCAGTCGCTCTCAGCTTGCCTGCAACACAGGCTACCTTCATCGCTAGTCCACACCGAACATGCAAGTGGGTCCACCCAATATGCCTCACATCAGGCCTCGAAGATTCTCCAGCAGTGTGAGTAAGCTGCTCTCATAGATGGGGCCCGGGCACTCTGCCTCAGACCACAGACTGAGGCAACGCCATGGCTAAGAGCTCAATCCTCTTAGGGCCCAGCCCAGTGCTTGAACCCCTGGGGAAAAGGGTGGGATGATGTCCCCTATGCCTCTGAGAGCAGGACCTGCTGAGCTGGGAGCTCCCACAACAGAACCTAGGTTACTGAGTTCCCCGGAGGTCAACAAGTTAGGCTCTGCTTTTCTGAAGTGATGTCAAATCTCATTGATCACCTCAGGGGTGAGGTCTCCCCCTGGGCTTTGGCCTCCTCCGGACAGCCGATCTGCTGCCAGATTGCCCTGCCTTGCCACGTGGACTGACCTCAATGATGGTAACTTTGGGAAAACCTACACCTACAGCCTAGGTGTAGAAGGAAGTGGCAAAGGGCAAGGTAGGCAGCTCTCAGCTCCAGGATATTGATCTTCTGGCCCACCCAGGGGCCCATGCCATTGGCCACTGATACCCCTACACTTGTGTTCCGCCCCCAAGCCTTCCAAGGAGGTGTCTGATTGAAGTGTGATCAGACAATCAGCATGTGGCCCATTGAGACGTTGTCTGGGCACTCTCACCAGAGGAGGGCCAGTCATAACTGCCTGGTGACCAGCAAGATGGGCTGCAGATGCCTCTGAGGGCACAAACCCAGGACCAGGAGGAATCTCTACACTGGACAACCTGGACGGCTGCAGACCCCTAGATATATATCTGGAGCAGAAGACCATATCTCACTACTTTAACATAAATATATAACTGAAGACCATATCTCACTACTTTTATATTAATATCTATAACTGAAGACCATATCTCACTACTATATTAATATATATAACTGAAGACCATATCTCACTACTTTAACATAAATATATAACTGAAGACCATATCTCACTACTTTAACATAAATATATAACTGAAGACCATATCTCACTACTTTAATATTATTGTGTGTTCAGGCTCCTTCTCCAGTTAATCCCTGTGCGTTGGATCGTACAGCAGCCTGGCTGCTCAACATGAACTCTGGCGCCTCCTACACCGAGACGGAGGACGAACGCCATGACGACGCCCTCGCCGAGAAGGTTAGGAACATTTCATACTGGTTCTACTGGGTCTGCTGGTTCTACAGGTCATTTCCAACAGACCGTTCAATCTAATGACAACCTGATCATGAAAAAAGGTTTTCAGTGGATATCTACTGGGTCTACTGGTTCTCTACTAGCTCTCTTGGTTTTACTGGTTCTGCTGGGTCTACTTGTTCTCCATTGGTTCTTTACTGATTCTACTGGTTCTCAATGGGTTGAACTGGTCCAGTGGAATGTTATACCCATTTCCAGTATTTCCAGTAGTTCCCTTCAGTCTCATTTGTAAAAACGGTTTCAATGGGTCAATTTGAAATGTCAGTGTGTTAGCTGACTGGGCTGTGTGTGTGTGTGTGTGTGTGTGTGTGTGTGTGTGTGTGTGTGTGTGTGTGTGTGTGTGTGTGTGTGTGTGTGTGTGTGTATGTGTGTGTGTGTGTGTGTGTGCATGTGTGTGCGCACGCAGTACCAACAGGAGATAGCAGTACTACAGGAGAGGTTGCGAGTTGCAGCACTGCGACAGGAGGAGTGTGAAGCCAGACTGCTGGTCCAGGACCAGCAGAACCATCGCATGTTACAGGAGTACCAGGTCTGGAACAATGTAATGTAATGTAATACAGTAAGTTGATATGTCATCTGACTTCTGGTGACTCGTTGATCAGGTTGATCAGTGTGAATGTGGAGGTCACCTGTGTGACCTCGATGCATTAAAGCACAATGGAAGCAGAGGTTCAAGGTTAAAGTCGACCATTTTATTGTTTTAAAAAAACATCTGACATTTCAGCATGAAGACAATGGTAACAGCAAATATTTGAAACTCACTGGTGTTGATGCTTCTCTTTACTTATATTCACAGTTTTAAAGAACTTTTTAACCATTATTGATCAGTCTGACACTGTGATTACCAGTGGTTTCACTGAGCTAACGTTATCACATGATTTACTAAAAATATAAAATATTATAAAATGGATATCAGATTTGATTTTGATCAGATGATCCATCCGATGAGTTTAACATTAAAATGGTTTAAATTTTTCTGTCCCAGGTGTCAAAAATCAATGACTAGAACTATTAGTAGTAGTACTACTAGTATTTAACCAGTACTGTTGTGTTCCAGGCCAGGCTGGAGGACACTGAGAGCCGTCTGAGGAGACTCCAGGATGACAAAGACCTTCAGATGAACAGCATCATCAGCAGGTGTGTGTGTGTGTGACGGGGGGGGGGGGGGGGGGTCATGATAGCAACGGTCATGATAGTATGACCTTTGACCTCTTGGCTGGTCAGAAGGGTTCTGACTGGGGGGGGGGTATGACCTTTGACTTCCTGGCTGATCTGCAGGTTGATGTCAGTGGAGGAGGAGCTGAAGAAGGATCATTCTGACATGCAGGCTGTCGTCGACTCCAAACAGAAGATCATAGAGGCACAGGTCTGTCTGTGGCTGTCTGTCTGTCTACCTTTTTGTCTGTCTGTCCATCTGTCTGTCTATTTATGGACCTGTATCTATCTGTCTGTCTACCAGGAAAAGAGGATCGCCAGTCTTGATGCTGCTAACAGTCGTCTGATGGCGGCTCTGACTCAGCTGAAGGAACGCTACGCTGTGACATCACAGCGTAACGGCCTGTCGCCTAGCAACACCTCTGCCTTGCAGATCACTGAGAATGGAGAGTTCCGCAACTCCGGCAACTGCTGAGCAACCGGCAATCTGATTGGACAACTGAAGGAACTGTCAACTTGTGATTGGATGTGACTGAAGGGAGGCGGGTGTATCTGCATGACAGAATAGCAGGTTGGATGATAGGGCAGCAGGAGGCGGGCCTGGCCGACAGGAGGAAATGTATTTGGGCAACAGGATGTGAAGGGGAGGGGCCACGCCTTGTTCAACCGATCAACACTGTCACACGCCTGAATTCTCTTGTCACGCCAGAGCTGTCAATCAACTGTCACTTTGCCAAACTGTCACCAAGGCAACGCAGTAAGATTTTAGACAGACCTGACCCTGCCCATTTTTACTCTGTTGCTAGGTTACCTCAGTACCTCACCAGCAGTGACTGAGGGTTGCCATGGTTACCAGCATGTTTCCATAGTTGCTGTTTTTTTTGCATGTTTCCTCTCCTAGTGTCCCTAGCAGAACAAAACCCTGACATCACATCCTGTTTCTATGTGGTACTTCCTCTTAAGAGCTAGGGTCTAGAAACCTCCTGCTCACTGGTTGGACTGGACCAATCAGAGCTCTGTAGCCCTAGACTGGACCAACTGGACCAAACGTTGCCAGACTGGACCAGTGGTCTTTCCACTGTTCCCAGTAGGATGGATTTTGTAGTCCTGGTACTGTAGCAAGCCAGGTAGCTCTAGTATGGACTAACTCTGTTTGTATATGGCTCTGGTTGGACATGGTCTAACCTGGACTAACTGTATATATGGCTCTAGTCTAACCTGGACTAACTGTATATATGGCTCTGGTCTAACCTGGACTAACTGTATATATGGCTCTAGTCTAACCTGGACTAACTGTATATATGGCTATGGTCTAACCTGGACTAACTGTATATATGGCTCTGGTCTAACCTGGACTAACTGTATATATGGCTCTAGTCTAACCTGGACTAACTGTATATATGGCTGTGGTCTAACCTGGTCTAACTATATATGGCTGTGGGCTAACCTGGACTAACTATATATGGCTCTGGTCTTACCTGGACTAACTATATATATATGGCTGTGGTCTAACCTGGACTAACTGTATATTGTATATGGCTGTGGTCTAACCTGGACTAACTGTATATATGGCTCTGGTCTTACCTGGACTAACTATATATATATATATATGGCTCTGGTCTAACATGGACTAACTATATATGGCTCTGGTCTAACTTGGACTAACTGTATATATGGCTCTGGTCTAATGTGGACTAACTGTATATATGGCTCTGGTCTAACCTGGACTAACTGTATATATGGCTCTGGTCTAACTTGGACTAACTGTATATATGGCTCTAGTCTAACCTGGACTAACTATATGGCTCTGGTCTAACCTGGACTAACTGTATATATGGCTCTGGTCTTACCTGGACTAACTATATATATATATATGGCTCTTAGTATGTGCTGTTGAACCATCAGAGATTTGATGTAAACTGACATTTTTATTCTAAACAATAATTTGATTTGTGAACTGAGACCCCTGCTGCCCAAACCATGCAACTACACACAGGCTTTCACTATTCAGCTCCATGCCACTCTACTCTGTTCTACTCTCCTCTGTTCTACTCTACTCCGTTCTACTCTACTCCATGCTACTCTGCTCTGTTCTACTCCACTGTGTTCAGCTGTGTAGTGTTAAGCTGTTCTTTCTGTGTTCTGTCCATTCCTGTTGATCTGTATTTATGGGATGCTTTTCATTCTGTTAGAAACCCTCTACTGTTATTTATAATGATAGTGACTTGTTCCAATAAAGTAGAATGCTACTGAACCTGCTGCTGTGGCGTTGAATGATAACGCTGCCAAACATTCATTTTTTGAGTTGAGATATATATAAATAAATATAAGATTTAAAAATACAAGAGGGAAAATAACAAAAAATCTCCACACAGCCTTGGTGGAAATTATAGTTCTGTACAATTTTCAATGCTGGTATTTATATATCAAGATATTTTAATCAACAATTCTATATTTATATTAACACCAAAGCTTGTTCTAAAACAGTTGTCTGGGTATTGTAGTTTAACAGTGATCGCTGTCTGGGTATTGTAGTTTATTTAGCAGTGATAGCCTGCAGGCTATTCGCTCTCTTCATAATGTTTGGGACAAACAGCAGTCCTGAGGCTCTCTCGATGGTTTCTATGGGAACCAGGAAGTGTTCCAAGGGAATCTTTTCATTGACAGGTGCATTTGGTAAGATGTATGACCTTAGCTCCACCCCTCCGCCACCCGCTCGCTCCAGAATCAGCACCTGAAGCAGAGAGAGATTAAAGGTCTTTCAGTCTCATGGTATCGTTGAACAGGGGGCCAGTAAAGTGCAACTCTCAGCCAATCAAGGCTGAATATCAGACCAGATTCACATCTAATCATATCACTCTGCAGTCAGATTAACCGACGCCACCTTGTGGCAAAACCATGTTGTTGCTTGGCTAATCGAGGTTAGAAACATGGAAGATTTTTATAATATTACTTTTTATTTATTCAGAGAGAACCAAACCAAAGAGGCTAAACGCAACCTGACTGGATTTGTTTACGTTTCTATGGTTACAGTTCTGCTAATGTGATGAAGAAAGCAGCACTACGTCACTATATGGACCAACAACTCACTAATTAACTCACCAACTCGAGCTACTTTGGTACTTTTCTGGACCGCGCCCCCTCGACTTGCTGGTGACTGACCACAGAAACACTGAAGTAGTTTTAACTCATTTTAATTTTAAGTAAATGAGCCGTCAAGTCAAAAATTACTTGTCACATTAGACATGAAAAGATTTCCTGACTGAATTTAAATCATCACTCTGGATCTTTTTTATATTAAATATCAGCTTTATCATCAACAGGCAGACAGACAGACAGGCAGGCCCTCACCTTGAAGAAGTGCGTCGGCACGGCAACGTGGTTGCGACCCAACACCTGATACCGAACATAGAGCTTCCCATCAGCCTCCTCTCTGCAGCACAGACACATACATGTTCACTACTCAGCATGTGAGGTTAGAGAGCATCCAGCCTGTTGACCTGCTGAACTCCACTGTGTTCAAAATACTGCATCATATACGCTGTTGCCTGTTCCTACAACTAAACTGATTTCAAGGCCTTGCGTGGCCTGACCCCAGTGACCTTTCTGGGACCTTCTGAGTGTTCCAGGTTAAAGATTTAAAGTGACCAGATTAAAGACTAGAGGTGACCAGATTAAAGGTGACCAGGTTAAAGACTAGAGGTGACCAGGTTAAAGAGTAGAGGTGACCAGGCTAAAGACTAGAGGTGACCAGATTAAAGGTGACCAGGTTAAAGACTAGAGGTGACCGGGTTAAAGACTAGAGGTGACCAGATTAAAGGTGACCGGGTTAAAGACTAGAGGTGACCGGGTTAAAGACTAGAGGTGACCAGATTAAAGGTGACCGGGTTAAAGACTAGAGGTGACCAGGTTAAAGAGTAGAGGTGACCAGGCTAAAGACTATAGTTAATGAAGTGACAAAGTTGAAGACTACAGTTAGCCAGGTTAAAGACTAAAAGGTAACCAGGTTAAAGACTATAGAGGGGTAATAGAGGGGTAACAGGGTGTACCTGGGCAGGTAGAGCGGTCCGGTACAGACGTAGACGTTGATGTAATGTTTGGTCAGGGAACGACAGAGTTTCTCCAGGTTGTTCCAGGCGTTTTGGTTCAGATGAGGATCCTGGAGATGACATCATTCAGAGTGTGTGTGTGTGTGTGTGTTTTCTGCATCAGTACTGTTAGAGCCTCTGACTAATAATAATATAAATTATTATTATTATTATTATAACTGTTATTGTACCTGTGGTGAAACGTTGCTCAGGTAGAAGGTGTCATCCATAGCTTTCTGACTCCACTTGTGATTGGCTGCTGCAGCCAGGTGACCTCTGTCAAAGCCACTCCCCCTGTAGTCTGCATTGGTCGCTCGGTGGTACAAGTGGACACTGTCAGCCAATCACATCAAGTAGTTCATCAGTAACTCAGTAAAACAGGAAGTAGGGACCATGGAAGAGGTATTCTGATTTAATAGAATGAAGTATATATAAATAATATAGGTGTCAATCATTATTACTACCTGTCATCCTCTTTGAAGTCACAGTACTTCCTGTTGGAGGCTCCAGTCAAGGAGGCGGGGTTTAGACGTTCTATTACCCAGGATGCTGTGCGGTTGCGGGGGTCATAGGAACTTATGTAGGACTCTCTGGTCTTGATGTTGGCCAGTGAGGGGAAGCCATACTTCATCACCGCTCCAGACCCGCCCGGAGAGACCTGGACACATCAGAGCATCATGGGATACATGTGTGTTTCAGTATGTAGGTCCGACAGCCCCATCAGAAGGTCCGACAGCCCCATCAGAAGGTCCGACAGCCCCATCAGAAGGTCCGACAGCCCCATCAGAAGGTCCGACAGCCCCATCAGAAGGTCCTACAGCCCCATCAGAAGGTCCATACTGGGACATTCAAGGACTTTCACATTGCCGTAGAGCAGTGGTTCCTAAACGTCTTTCAGTGTTGTAGGCCCTGAGATCTCCAACCTCTAAGTGAGTACCCCAGATGTGATAACCTGTCAAATCACGAGACAAGTCATCAATATAAAAGTGACATTCCTCTGTGAGAGCCTATACCAGCCCTGCCATCACAACGTTCAGTCACTGACTCAGTGAGAGGGGCTAACCCTAACCCTAACCCTGGACCGACGGTTTAACGGGAGCTTCAGTCTCCTGTCGTTTAACACAGCATGTGTCTGTTTCTGGTTTTACAGGACAACGTGCAGAGAAGCCACTCAACGAGACTCTCGTGCACCGGCGCACGGGCAGAGAGGGACAACCATCCGGTCCATTCAAATGTGGCTTGACGTCTCATTGACATCGTCCGATGGCTTGGGTTCATTTCTAGTCAAAATTCGGACTTCCTACGTCACCGCCCCTCTGTGTTTCCCTGTCATGGCTTTGGCACCGTCAGTGCAAATGCCAACGCACTTTTCCACACACGCACACGCACACGCAATGAACAACCTGGTTAAAAGCCCTTTAGAAATAAATTTGACCTGCTGTAAATCACACTACCAGTTTCCTACCGTCAGCTCGGAGGCGTGAACGCTCGGTACCGGTACTACCGGGACCCGGGACAGCAGACCCAGCCCGCCTGTCTGTCCGCCGCGGTCCGGTCCGGTCAGGACGCCGGAGAGAGAAACTCCGAGCCCGGCTCCCACGGCCAAGGACGCCCCGCTCAGCAGCCAGCGGGAACCCAGCAGCCGCTGCATGCTAACACCAGAATCAATAGGACTCGACTACTGACACGACATGTGAGTTTCAGATCACATAGTCGTCCGATCAGCTGTTCCGGGCGCACGGTGATGACGTGGTAAGGCGAAACTACAGGAAATGGTTGTAGTTCGAAATTGATAACAGAGGGAATGCAGTCTGTAAAATAATGCAGAGGAACGAGGGATGATCACAGAGAGGAAAGGAAGTTTTATGATGGAAACAGGAGGACCGATGTTTTATGATGAATGTGACTCAGTCAATGATAAATGGACGCCTCTTCTTTTCCATTTAGAGTTGTGAATTGAACTTAACTAACAAGTTAATTATCAAATGTACTATTTTTTTTAAACTTCTGAATACAATGACAGTAAAGTCAGTAAAGATAACATGAAAATGTTAGATATTAATATCTGGACCCAAATTTGTCCAGAAATATTTCCTAAAATACTACTACTACTAACTACTACTAAAACATTTATGGAGACACCCTTAGATGTTTCCTACCATCCACCCTTAGATGTTTCTTACCATCCTCCCATAGATGTTTCCTACCATCCTCCCTTAGATGTTTCTTACCATCCTCCCTTAGATGTTTCCTACCATCCACCCTTAGATGTTTCCTACCATCCACCCTTAGATGTTTCTTACCATCCACCCTTAGATGTTTCTTACCATCCTCCCATAGATGTTTCCTACCATCCTCCCTTAGATGTTTCTTACCATCCTCCCTTAGATGTTTCTTACCATCCTCCCTTAGATGTTTCCTACCATCCACCCTTAGATGTTTCCTACCATCCTCCCTTAGATGTTTCCTACCATCCACCCTTAGATGTTTCCTACCATCCACCCTTAGATGTTTCTTACCATCCACCCTTAGATGTTTCTTACCATCCTCCCTTAGATGTTTCTTACCATCCTCCCTTAGATGTTTCCTACCATCCACCCTTAGATGTTTCCTACCATCCTCCCTCAGATGTTTCCTACCATCCTAACTTAGATGTTTCTTACCATCCTCCCTTAGATGTTTCCTACCATCCACCCTTAGATGTTTCCTACCATCCTCCCTTAGATGTTTCCTACCATCCTAACTTAGATGTTTCCTACCATCCTAACTTAGATGTTTCTTACCATCCACCCTTAGATGTTTCCTACCATCCTAACTTAGATGTTTCTTACCATCCACCCTTAGATGTTTCCTACCATCCTAACTTAGATGTTTCTTACCATCCACCCTTAGATGTTTCCTACCATCCTAACTTAGATGTTTCTTACCATCCACACTTAGATGTTTCCTACCATCCACCCTTAGATATTTTCCTACCATCCACCCTTAGATGTTTCTTACCATCCACCCTTAGATATTTTCCTACCATCCACCCTTAGATGTTTCCTACCATCCTAACTTAGATGTTTCCTACCATCCACCCTTAGATATTTTCCTACCATCCACCCTTAGATGTTTCTTACCATCCACCCTTAGATGTTTCTTACCATCCACCCTTAGATGTTTCTTACCATCCACCCTTAGATGTTTCTTACCATCCACCCTTAGATGTTTCCTACCATCCACCCTTAGATGTTTCTTACCATCCACCCTTAGATGTTTCTTACCATCCTCCCTTAGATGTTTCTTACCATCCTCCCTTAGATGTTTCCTACCATCCACCCTTAGATGTTTCCTACCATCCTCCCTTAGATGTTTCCTACCATCCTAACTTAGATGTTTCTTACCATCCTCCCTTAGATGTTTCCTACCATCCACCCTTAGATGTTTCCTACCATCCTCCCTTAGATGTTTCCTACCATCCTAACTTAGATGTTTCCTACCATCCTAACTTAGATGTTTCTTACCATCCACCCTTAGATGTTTCCTACCATCCTAACTTAGATGTTTCTTACCATCCACCCTTAGATGTTTCCTACCATCCTAACTTAGATGTTTCTTACCATCCACCCTTAGATGTTTCCTACCATCCTAACTTAGATGTTTCTTACCATCCACCCTTAGATGTTTCTTACCATCCTCCCTTAGATGTTTTCTACCATCCTCCCTTAGATGTTTCCTACCTAGAACGTTGGGACAATATAGAACCTCCAATTGAACTTTTGAACCAAGCGATATCTTGTTAGAGTGTGTGTGTGTGTGTGTGTGTGTGTGTGTGTGTGTGTGTGTGTGTTTGAACTCAGTAAATGACACTGATACTTTTACATCTTTATTTCTCTGTCATCTCATTTCAGGTTGTGATTCCAGTGAACTTTGATCTCTACATCTAAAACCACAGAAACATTAAAAGACAAACTTCACTGAGATAAAAAAAAACAGTTTAATACAACATATCCTCCCTTAGATGTTCCCTTACATCTTCCCTTAGATGTTTTGCTACCATCCTCCCTTAGATGTTTCCTACCTTCCTCCCTTAGATATTTTCCTACCATCCTCCCTTAGATGTTCCCTTACATCTTCCCTTAGATGTTTTGCTACCATCCACCCTTAGATGTTTCTTACCATCCACCCTTAGATGTTTCTTACCATCCTCCCTTAGATGTTTCTTACCATCCTCCCTTAGATGTTTCCTACCATCCACCCTTAGATGTTTCCTACCATCCTCCCTCAGATGTTTCCTACCATCCTAACTTAGATGTTTCTTACCATCCTCCCTTAGATGTTTCCTACCATCCACCCTTAGATGTTTCCTACCATCCTCCCTTAGATGTTTCCTACCATCCTAACTTAGATGTTTCCTACCATCCTAACTTAGATGTTTCTTACCATCCACCCTTAGATGTTTCCTACCATCCTAACTTAGATGTTTCTTACCATCCACCCTTAGATGTTTCCTACCATCCTAACTTAGATGTTTCTTACCATCCACCCTTAGATGTTTCCTACCATCCTAACTTAGATGTTTCTTACCATCCACACTTAGATGTTTCCTACCATCCACCCTTAGATATTTTCCTACCATCCACCCTTAGATGTTTCTTACCATCCACCCTTAGATGTTTCTTACCATCCTCCCATAGATGTTTCTTACCATCCACCCTTAGATGTTTCCTACCATCCACCCTTAGATGTTTCTTACCATCCACCCTTAGATGTTTCTTACCATCCTCCCTTAGATGTTTCTTACCATCCTCCCTTAGATGCCTACCATCCACCCTTAGATGTTTCCTACCATCCTCTCTTAGATGTTTCCTACCATCCTAACTTAGATGTTTCTTACCATCCTCCCTTAGATGTTTCCTACCATCCACCCTTAGATGTTTCCTACCATCCTCCCTTAGATGTTTCCTACCATCCTAACTTAGATGTTTCCTACCATCCTAACTTAGATGTTTCTTACCATCCACCCTTAGATGTTTCCTACCATCCTAACTTAGATGTTTCTTACCATCCACCCTTAGATGTTTCCTACCATCCTAACTTAGATGTTTCTTACCATCCACCCTTAGATGTTTCCTACCATCCTAACTTAGATGTTTCTTACCATCCACCCTTAGATGTTTCTTACCATCCTCCCTTAGATGTTTTCTACCATCCTCCCTTAGATGTTTCCTACCTAGAACGTTGGGACAATATAGAACCTCCAATTGAACTTTTGAACCAAGCGATATCTTGTTAGAGTGTGTGTGTGTGTGTGTGTGTGTGTGTGTGTGTGTGTGTGTGTGTGTGTGTGTGTTTGAACTCAGTAAATGACACTGATACTTTTACATCTTTATTTCTCTGTCATCTCATTTCAGGTTGTGATTCCAGTGAACTTTGATCTCTACATCTAAAACCACAGAAACATTAAAAGACAAACTTCACTGAGATTTAAAAAAAACAGTTTAATACAACATATCCTCCCTTAGATGTTCCCTTACATCTTCCCTTAGATGTTTTGCTACCATCCTCCCTTAGATGTTTCCTACCTTCCTCCCTTAGATATTTTCCTACCATCCTCCCTTAGATGTTCCCTTACATCTTCCCTTAGATGTTTTGCTACCATCCTCCCTTAGATGTTTCCTACCATCCTCCTTTAGATGTTTCCTACCATCCTCCCTTAAATCCAGCTCTGACACGTAGTGTCATCCAGTACGGTTGACAGTAGGGTTTTTTTCAGTAGGGTTGCCATGATTACATAACATTACAGTCATTTAGCATTTAGCAGACGCTTTTATCCAAAGCGACTTACAATAAGTGCATTCAACAAAGGTAGGCAAGAAAACTACTAGTCACCAGAAATCGTAAGTGCATTTCCTTCCTAAACAAGCAACTAAGAGCAGAACTAGTGTTAAGGTAAGAGTGCAATAAGTTAGCAACCTACTTTATCTTAAACAAATGAGACAAATAAGAGAATTGAATAAACAAGAGCTAAGACAAATAAGTGAACCAAATAAACAAGAGCTAAGACAAATAAGTGTATCCAATAAACAAGAGCTCAGACACATAAATGACGACAAATAGGCAAGGCTAAGAGGAAGGGTCAGGGTAGTGTTTCCTGAAGAGGTTTTCAGCCTGCGGCGAAAGATGGGCAGCGACTCTGCTGTCCTGACATCAGTGGAGAGTTCATTCCACCACTGTGGGACCAGGACAGAGAAGAGCCATGACCGGGTAGATCGGCCGCAGGGGCCTCTGAGCAACGGGGCAACCGAAGTGGTCGGGCAGGGGTGTAAGGCTTGACCATAGCCTGGAGGTAAGAAGGAGCTGTTCCTTTCACTGCCCTATAGGCTAGCACCAGGGTCTTGAACTAGATGAGCTGCTACAGGGAGCCAGTGTAGAGAACGGAGAAGGAGGTTGTGTTGGAGAACTTGGGCGGTTGAACACCAGACGAGCTGCAGCTTTCTGAACAAGCTCCAGAGGTCTGATGACAGACGCCGGGGCAGCAAGGAGGGAGTTGCAGTAGTCCAGGCAGGAGATAACAAGAGCCTGGATGAGCACCTGCACTGCCTTGTCAGTGAGGAAGAGGAGAATCCTCCTGATGTTGTAGAGGAGGAATCTGCAGGAGCGTGTCACTGATGTGATGTTTGCCGAGAACGACAGTTGGTCGTCCAGGTTCACCGCCACATTCCTCGCAGTCCGAGTTGACGTCACCACAGCATTATCAATGGTGATGGCCAGGTCTCAGTGCGGACAGCCCTTCCCCGGGAGGAACACCAGCTCAGTCTTGTCCAGGTTGAGCTTCAGGTGATGCATCGACATCCACTCCAAGATGTCTGCCAGACATGCAGCAATGCGTGCCTCCACTTGTATGTCAGAGGGGGGAAATGACAGGATCAGCTGGGTGTCATCTGCATAGCAGTGGTAGGAAAAGTCGTGTGAATGGATAACAGAACCAAGAGATGTTGTGTAGAGGGAAAAAAGAAGAAGACCCAGAACCGAGCCTTGCGGAACCCCAGTAGTGAGCCTGCGTGGTTTTGACACAGACCCTCTCAGCGTCACCTGGTAGGAGCGATCCGTCAGGTAGGATGCAAACATGGAGAGTGCAGAGCCTGAGACACCCATCCCCTCAAGGGTGGAGAGGAGGATCTGGTGGTTCAGACAGGTCCAGGAGTATCAAGACAGAGGAGAGAGAGTTCCCTCTAGCGGCATGGAGCGACTCTGTCACTGCCAGGAGGGCAGTCTCGGTCGAGTGACCCACCTTGAACCCAGACTGGTGGGGATCCAAGAGGTTGTTCTGGTGGAGGTACAAGGACAGTTGATTGAAGACAGCACGTTCAAGAGTTTTTGATAGGAAGGGTAGAAGGGAAACCGGTCTGTAGTTCTTCACCTCAGAGGGGTCAAGTGTTGGTTTCTTCAGAAGGGGGGTGACTCTGGCAGTCTTGAAAGCAGAGGGAAAGCATCCAGACACCAGAGACGTGTTGATGAGGTGGGTCAGGAAGGGAAGGAGTTCAGGTGCAGTAGACTGAAGCAGAGTGGATGGGACCGGGTCAAGGGAGCATGTGGTGGAGCGGCTAGATATAACAAGGTGAAGGACCTCGTTCAGGGAGAGGGGTTAGTAAGTTAGTAAACCAGTCAGTAAACTAGTCAGTCAGTAAACCAGTCGGTAAACTAGTCAGTCAGTAAACCAGTCAGTAAATCAGTCAATCAGTACACCAGTCAGTAAACTAGCCAGTCAGTAAACCAGTCGGTAAACCAGTTAGTAAACTAGTCAGTCAGTAAACCAGTTAGTAAACCAGTCAGTCAGTAAACTAGTCAGTAAACTAGTCAGCCAGTAAACCAGTCAGTAAACCAGTTAGTAAACCAGTCAGTAAACCAGTCAGTCAGTAAACCAGTCAGTAAACCAGCCAGTCAGTGTTCCTCTCTCCATCAGAGGCGTGTTAGTCGTTCTGCAGTTCTGTATTTCACTCAGCAGCTTCCCAGAATGCACCACAACCTACTACACAATCCCTCTGTGATGTCATCGGCAGGCTGGGTCAGCAAAGGGTGGAGGTCAGCAGGGTCAGGGTCATGGGGTAAAGGTGAAAGGTCAGCAATGATGAGGCGGAGTTGGAGTTGTCAAGGCAACTGTCCTTCAGACAGACCTTCTGCTCACAGAGAGAACCTGGAGACACACATCACATGATCACACAAGACCTCTGACCCTGACCCCCACCCCTGACCTCTGACCCCACCCCTGACCTCTGACCTCTAACCTATGTTAGATAGGTTCGGTAACCCTCAGGTCATCCAGGTGTCGGTTGTTTACCTGTGAAGTCGTCTGGACAGACGCAGCGCTGGAAGTCAATGCAGGTTCCTCCATTCTGACAAAACAAACGCTCTTCATCACAGACATTCACTAGAGAGGGAGAGGAGAGGAGAGGAGGAGGAGAGGAGAAGAGAGGAGAGGAAATCAAAGAAGAGGAGAAAGATAGAAGGAGAGTTAGAAAAAGTCTCCAGGTCAAATGGTACAAATTAAGTTCCTCATCTACACCTCCTCCCCCCTCCTCCTCCTCACCCACTCAGCTACACCCCCCCCTCCTCCTCACCCACTCAGCTACACCTCCTCCCCCTCTCCCTCCTCCCACCTTACCCACACAGCCTCCTCTCCTCCTGTTGTATCCAGGCAGGCAGGAGTCACAGCGCCTCCCTGTGGTTCCCTCCTTACACTGACAGGAACCAGAGTCACCACAGCGAGGAGTCACACTGCCCTGCAGGTCACAGTTACACTCTACACACACACACGCACACACACGCACGCACACACACGCGCACACACACACACACACACACACACACACACACACACACACACACACACACACACACACACACACACACACAAATACATTTTTATTGGAAGCTGTGAATTGTGAATAAAGTTTTCTGTAGTGTGGTCGTTTAACCGCTAGGTGGTGCTTTGACTTGGTAGTACACTGGTACACTGGTACAGTATTGGTATACTGGTACAGTATTGGTATACTGGTACACTGGTACGGTATTGGTTGTGGTACTGGAGTTGCTGATCTGTCACTCTGGTGCCAGGACAACAGCCTCCTCTTGAATGTCACCAAAACTAAGGAGCTGATTGTGGACTTTAGGAGGACACAACAACAGAGGACGTATTCACCATTGGGGATTAATGGGACGACTGTGGAGAGGGTGAGCAGGTATAAATACCTGGGAGTCCACATCACTGAAGACCTGACATGGTCCACACACACTGACACTCTGGTGAGGAAGGCGAGGCAGCGCCTTTACCACCTCAGGCAACTGAGGAAATTTAAAGACTCCCGGAGGATCCTTCAGTCCTTCTACTCTGGAGCTGTAGAGAGCATCCTGACTGGAAGCATCACTGCCTGGTTGGGCAACAGCTCCGCTCAGGACAGGAAGGCTCTGCAGAGAGTATTGGAACTACACTCCCCACCCTGCAGGACTTGTACACCAGGAGGTGCAGAACCAGAGCCTGCAGGATCATGAAGGCTCCTCACCACCCCAACAACGTGTAACAACAAGGATGTAATCCTTTATCAGCCTCTCGAAGCATTTCATGACCACCGAGGTGAGGGCCACCGGCCGGTAGTCATTCAAGCATGCTGGAGAAGCATTCTTGGGCACAGGGACAATAGTGGATCTCTTGAAGCAGGCGGGTACCACAGACTCAGCCAGGGAGATGTTGAATATAGTGGTGAACACTGGAGCTAGCTGATTAGCACAGGTCTTCAGTACTCGCCCAGATATGCCATCCGGACCAGCAGCTTTCCTGGTGTTCACCCTCATCAGAGCCTCCTCGCACTGTGCTCGGTGACAGAGAGTGTGTGTTCATCCCCAGCGGTAGAACTCACTCCGGCTGCGCTAATGGTGATGTTGTTAGCCGGTGAGCTAGTGCTGTTGTTGCTAGCCTCAAACCGTGCATACAATGTGTTCAGGTCATCCGCTAGGGATGCGTCGGCACTCACAATTGCAGGGGGTCTGCCCTGGTAGTCCGTTATAGTCCGTAGCCCCTGCCAAAGGCGTCTGGTGTTGCGTTGCTCCATCTGCGACTCCACTCTGTCCCTATACCTCCTCTTGGCCTCCTTCACCGCCCTTCTCAGTCCATAGGACGCTGCCTTGTGCTCGTCCATGTTGCCGGATACAAGACCGAGTTGTAGGCAGCAGTGCGGGCGTTCAAAGCGTCGCGGATGGCTCTATCAACCCACGGTTTTTGGTTAGGAAAATACCTAACTTTTACCGTGGGAACAATGGTGTCCGCTAGTGTTGCTATGAAGCTCGTTAATACTTCCGTAAACTCGCTGATGTCCCTGTTGTTGGACATGAAGCAAACCCCTCCACCCTTAGATTTGCCAGACTCTTCCGTTCTATCCGCACGGAAAACAGAGAAGGACTCGGTTGGGCATATGGCTCGATCTGGCACCAGCGGGGTCAGTCATGTTTCCGTCAGACAAAAGATGTTACAATCCCTCATGTCCCGTTGGAATCTAATCCTCGCCCTAACGTCATCCAACTTATTTTCCAGAGACTGGACGTTAGCAAGAAGAATGGCAGAGGGCAGAGGTGGACGGTGGACTTGATCTCTTAGTCTGATCCGAATTCCGTTCCGTTTTCTTCTATGTTTTCTCCTTCGTCTCCCCGTAGATGCGTCTCCACTGTTGTTGTGGCTTGCTCGTACGATCTCTGCCGGCCACGCTGGGTCGATGGAAAGAGTGGACAAAAACTGCGCAAAAGTTTATGTCCAAAAGTGTGCTACGTTCGTATGAAGTTAGTGCCGATGTGTTTGTGCAAAAAAAGATATTAAAAACAAACACAAAAACTAAGAAAAGGCACAATCTCCGTGGAGCTACCACGACGGCGTCTAGACATGGCTGCGCCATCTTGAGTCCAGTACAGTATTGGTAGTACAGTATTGGTATATTGTACACTGGTACAGTATTGGTATACTGGTACACTGGTACAGTATTGGTACACTGGTACAGTATTGGTATACTGGTACACTGGTAAGAAATTGGTATACTGGTACAGTATTGTTTTCTGGTACACTGGTACGGCATTGGTATACTGGTACAGTATTGGTACACTGGTACAGTATTGGTATACTGGTACACTGGTACGGTATTGGTACACTGGTACAGTATTGGTATACTGGTACACTGGTACAGTATTGGTATACTGGTATAGTATTCTTATATTACTAACAAGCAGAATTCACCAGAATTCAAACCAGTTAACTCTGAACAGAATCACGCTTTGTTCACTGTCGTCATGAAATGGGATGGGTCAGGCATTTAGTGTGTGTGTGTGTCAATGTTTTAGTGTGTGTGTGTGTGTGTGTGTGTGTGTGTGTGTGTGTGTTAGTGTGTGTATGCGTGGTCTCCTTACTGACCGGTACAGGCGTTCTCGTCGTCCAGCGTTACCGAGGCGTTTCTATAGTAACCGAGGCGGCAGTACTGACAGTTCTGTCCGCGGGTGTTGTGCTTACAGCTCACACACGTTACGACGTTGATGAAGTCAATGTAACTACAACGGTTAGAGTGGCCGTTACACTCACAGTCTAGAGAGAGAGAGAGAGAGAGAGAGAAAGAGAGAGAGAGGGAGAGAGAGAGAGACACTGATCAGAGACGATCCCAAAATGATCGATGTACAACACTCTCTGTTTCATTACAGAATCCATCCCGGGCTCAACTCCTCTTATGTACATCTCTCTGGAGAAGGGGCTACCCAGGGGGTTCGGGTACCAGAGGGTAAGGGTACTACAAAATCCTATCAGCCTGCTTGTCTGAGGAGTCAGGGGTACAGCGGGAGGGGTTAGGGGTACAGGGGGAGGAGTTAGGGATACAGGGGGGTCAGGGTTAGGGGAATCTTACCCTGGAAATTGATGTAGGCAACTTTTGACAGTTGGCTGAACTTTGGACCTCCTGGAATGAGAATCTTCTGGGTCACTTAGGACACAAAACAAGGCATGTAACCCTGGTAACAGCCAATCAGTAGCTAAGGTCAGGGGTCAGCAATACCCCAACTGGCTTACCCCTACTATGCAACTTCCAATCAGATCTGACCACTGCTCCAGAACTACCAATGAGAGTTGATGGCTGTCAGGTCTATTCTATTGTTAAGTGGATGTAAAAGATGTACGAACCTCATGGCCGGACCGAGGAACTAAATACTAAATACCACCAGATCACAGAGAAGTAGATCAGATGCACTGAAGAGTACTACTACTGCTACTACTACTAATAATCAGCCCCCCCAGGATTCTGTGCTACTGGCAACTAACATACCTAGGCTGGTAACCCACTGGATTGGTGACTGGCTAGGGTGGTCATTGGCATTCATATGCTGGTCATTGGCATTCCTAGGCTGGTCATTGGCATTCATATGCTGGTCATTGGCATTGCTACGCTGGTCATTGGCATTCCTACGCTGGTCATTGGCATTCCTAGGTTGGTCATTGGCTGGTCATTGGCATTCCTACGCTGGTCATTGGCATTCATATGCTGGTCATTGGCATTCCTAGGTCTGTTTAAAGAACTATTGTACTATGTGTGTTAAAAAATAATAGCAGCAGCAGAGCTATGAACTGACTGAACCATGAAACTGTCCAAAAATATCAAGAGAATACAGTCAGGGTGTTTGTGGAGAACTGGAAGATTATGATTTCTCTTATAAACTTGAATATTACATTATCTATATTGGGCTAGTAATAATGTTATTTGGGCGGGCTTGTAGAATTTGTCCAGTGGGCTAGTGCCCAGAATCCTTAAGTTCCACCCTGCTGCTGTTACTACTGTTACTACTACTGCTGTTACTACTGTTGTTACTACTACTACTGTTACTACGGTGTTATACCTTTTTTCTCATAGCCTTTGTCATTTTTCTCCTTCTCTTGCCTTTCCTCCTTGGTCTCAGTGACTGTGATGGAGGGGTCATTCAGAGGACATAGAAGTCATTCTTTAATTTTAACGTTTTATTTCTCTTGATAAGTAAACCACACTATAATATCACTCCAGTTAAATAGTTTGAAAATGTGATGTAAAGGTTCTGAGGAGATGGGAATAGAACCATTAATATTAGTTTGAGTGATATAAAGGCTGTGGTGATCCCTGATGATTTAAGGAACCTTAGACAGCTGCCACAGATGTTTTCAGGTTGTCAGGTATGTGAAATATACTCTCTGAGTCTCACCAGCTATTCATACATTTATCTTCTAGCCATTTGGCAGACACAGAGTGAATTACACTGTGATGTTCAGTGTCTTGTGTTGCCATCACACCTGATCACTCCTGGCACCTGGTTACAGGACAGTTTCTCTCACCGCTACAGGACTGTTTTATCTACCTAGTTACTTACTTCTCCAACCTTTCAGGACTTAACCTTACATGACACAAAACTATTTTCCATGACGACATCAATGTTTTATAGCAGCCATCTTAGGTGAAGAAGTGTATGTACTAAGACGCCCCAAAATTCACTGCATAGCCTCAATGGCTTTGTGTCGCTGGTGGCAGTCTAATTTCCAACAACTACAAATGCAAGTAGACAAGATGTATTTCATTAATATGGTTCAGATGTCAACATATATTACTAAAACGCTTATAGTGTTTTCAGAATAAATATTTTGCAGTTGAAAACGATATGCCAGCTAGTTCGCCTGCTTGTGGTAATTTAACATAGAAATTAGCGATTAGCTAGCTTGCCTTGCATTTCTTATAGAAGCTCAAACTAGCTGCTAGCATGGAGGTTACAAACATATTTCAGAATAAACATAGAAGTATGGTTTGCACCTCTTACTGCTGCACCTCTACCCTTGTGGGGAAAAAGCAACATAATTTATTAGTTATAAATAAAATGACTAATGTAATAATAATAATAATAATAATATAGACTAATGTTCATTTTCCTCTGTGTTGATTTTAGCTTCGCCTGGTCGTGTGACGTATTGTTTGAGCATTCTTCAATCTGAATAGCCCACTGGTAAAAGTATACTTAATCATCACTTGAGTGTGCATTATGCAGTACATACTCATGAGTACAGAGTACATTTATCTTTATATATCTGACCAATCACCAAACAGCATCATTGATCAGATTTTTTACCTTCCTCGTTTTTTCTCTTCTCTTCCTTCTCTTGTTTTGATTTGTCATTCTCTTCCTTTTCTCCGGACTCTGAACCTCCTGCTGGTTCGCTGGCAGCAGGATCCACTTTTGAATCTTTTCCTTCCATCTGAGGCGCTGAAGGGGCAGATTCTGCTTCAGGATCATTTACTGCTGGAGGAGAATCTGGGTCAGAATCCAGACCAGGACTTTCAGGATCTGGTGCAAGAGAAGCCGATTCATTTACAGCAGAATACAGTCCACCATTTCCTCCTTCCACTGTCTCTGGTGCTGCTGGGAGGGAATCCACTCCAGGAGCGACTGAATCTGGTCTGGGACTTTCAACAGATCCAATAGAATCATCTGGGAGGTACCCAAGGTCTCCAACAGGCCCACTGACAAGTACTGGTGGAAAATCCAGTCCAGAATCTCGTCCAGGATCAGCTAAATTTGGAGCATCTGGGAGAGGGAAGGCGGAGTCAAGAGGAGGGGCCAAATCACCAGTGGGGGCTGGCCTATATGGTGGTGTAGGGCTTGTTTCTGGTATGACATAATTTCCTCCTGCATCTGGAGGAGGTGTCAAGGTGTCTGGAGGAGCATCAGTAACTGGAGGTGGTGCAGCAGTAGGTGGAAGAGGGGCGTCAGTAGCCACAGGTAGAGAAGGAGGTGTTAATGTGTCTGATTGAGAAGCAGAAGGAGATGCTGCAGGAGCTACGTCAGGGGTAGCTCCATCTGTAGAGCCGTCTGGGGGCCTGAAGGAGGAGGAGGAGGAATCTGGAGGAAGATCGAGAGGAGTTGCAGTAGAAGTCAGGTCTGCTCCTGGAGTGGGCGTAGCTACCATACTGTCAGTGGGAGAAGAGTCAACATCAACAGCCTGATTTATTGGGACTGACTGAGTGGGCATAGCTACACCTGTTGTAGCACTGCCAGAAGGCGCTCCATCATTGGCTGGGGTTATTGCTAGGGTGGTTGCTAGGGGCGATGCTCCAGAGGTGACAGCGCCGGTTGGCGCTGCTGCACTAGTACCAGGAATGACAGTACTCATATCTTGGTTTGTTGTACTAGTTCCAGGGAGGGCTGGGTCCGTGCTGTCTGTTGAGGATGTGAAGTCAGAGGGTGGAGTCACTGGGTCAGAAATAGATACCTCAGAGTCAGTACTGCGGTGTGGACTAGTGGGATTGTTGTTACTGGTAGGACTGGTGGTACTAGTAGTGGTGTTGGTAATAGTAATGTCTGTTGTGGGACCAGTGAGAAAAACGTCAGAATCAGCTGGGTTGGACAGAGTGGCTCCAGTTTCTGGCACTGGACTGCTAGATGGAACTGTGTCAGTAGTACTGCTAGTGGTAGTACTACTGACAAATAATGTACTGCTAGAGACTGAAAATGCATCAGTGGCTGTAGTAGTAGTACTTATAATAGCACTGATATCAGTGGCAATAGTGCCAGTAAATGTTGTAGTACTAGTATCAGTCGTGGTTGTACTAGTACTACTGTCAGTTTTGGTATTAGTGTCAAATAAAGTAGAAGCATCAGTAGCAGTACTAGTAGTACTGTCAGTTTTGGTATTAGTGTCAAATAAAGTAGAAGCATCAGTAGCAGTACTAGTCGTACTGTCAGTTTTGGTATTACTGTCAAATAAAGTAGCAGTATCAGCACTAGTACTAGTGTCTCTAGTAGTAGTAGTCCATGTATCAGAGGTAGTAGTGGTGTCAGGGGTTGTAATGGCTAGGTCAGTAGTAAATATATTATTAGTAGTAGTAGCAGTAGTAGCTGGTGTACTGTCAGTAGTGGTAGTCATAGAGGTAGTAGTAGCAGTTGGTGTACTGTCAATAGTTGTGTCAGTCATTCCATCTGATGAGGCAGAGGGTCCATCAGATGCTGTTGAGCTAGAGTCACCATCCGCTGTCAGAGAAGAAGAGTCATCACTCTTTACTAGAAATGTAACCTTCTCCTCCGAGTTATCACTTCTCTTAAGGTGTCTTCTCTACAGCAAAACTAAAACTACTCTAGAACATCAGTACTACAACCGAACCAGTCTTGGTACAAAACACTCATGTAACAGTGGCCAAATCCAGACACCTTTGGTCAAATCTGGACATGCATTTTTTGAGGCAGTTTCCAGCTGAAGCATTTGCAGAAAGGCAAGTGGGGTCAAATGATCAATATTTGAGTGTGTCAAATTGAGTGGCTCAAATTGGCCGATGGTGTCTAGATCTTTCCAATGGTGTCTGGATTTCGCCGTGGTTGTCTGGATTTGGCCACTGTTAGATTCATTTTTCATGATAATTATTTATAGACTGATGTTTATCTTTGATTCATCTTCTAGAATGACAGTCCGTTGGAGGACTGTCGCCACCTACTAACTCAGACTCAAAACTCTGAGAATTTGTATGATTATTGATTAATTATAAGCCTTTTTATGTTTTAGTGGCTGTTGAAAAAATGAAACATGAAATAAAAAAGCTGTCAGAAAGTGGACTGCTAATCAAAGCTACGAGAACAGAATATGACCTCTCTTATTGAGAGCTTTCAGGTGATGTTAGGTTGACCATAACATCTGGCCAGGTATCACTGCCTGATTAGCATGTCTATGTATATACTGGATTTAGTTAATGTTAGGTGGCTCGGGTACCTAGGGACTATGGCTAGGGCTAAAGGGACAAGGGTTAAAGGAGCTAGGGCTTAAGGGACTAGGGCTAAAGGAACTAGGGCTTAAGCGACAAGGGCTAAAGGTGATAGGGCTAAAGGAGCTAGGATTAATGGAGCTAGCACAAAACACAAGACAGTTTACTGAGTCACAGTAACCTACATTTGGAGACAAATCTACCTGATCACACTGATCACTTTTACTGAGAACGTTACTGGATGATCTACAGACACACCACAACAACCTGGTTCAGATGGTCAACTGGTTCTACTGACACATTACTAATTAACAGACAACTCTCCAATGGAGCTACATAATAGATTTATGACGCAGCTATAAGCCTCTATTGGCTGCTCACAAAGTGCTTAATGATCTCACAAAGCATTACTTACCTGTTGTTGATATGGCAACTGTGCTGGGGGAGGAGTCAAATGTGGGAGAGGGGATACCATCTGGTCATTGAAGGGTTAGCATGGTAAAATAAAAGATTAAATAAAAAGTTGAGAAATCTCACCAAGACAGCAGACAAGGGTCTGTCTGTAGACTAGAAACCAGAATGACCAGTCTGTCTGTAGACTAGAAAACATTAGACTAGAAATCGACTAGAAAACACACTACAAACCAGTAGACTAGAAACCAGACAGACGTCTGTCTGTAGAGTAGACACCGATAAACTAGTCTGGCCAGTTTGTCTGTAGTGTGGTGGCCTGTTCTTTAAGTTTCTTTTAAACTGTGCCACCTTAACAGGACTCTGCTTTTTGACTCACAGGTTAAACAGTCCAAATCACAACACTACAATGGAATGCACCATAAGCAACGGCTTGTGGCGCTGCAATGAGCTGCATTTTGAGACCAGGTAAATGGGAGTGGTTGTTCACCTGGGGGTGGGCATGCTCTGAGAGGGGTTGGATTATGTTAAGAAGCGCCCGTTATGATGTATAAACAAGCTTTTTGGAAAAAGGAAAATACAGAAAAAGGGGTTGACTGAGGGCTAGTCAGGTCAATGGTGACCTGTGGAACGTGCATAAGGGCCAGGAATAAGTCGTTTTCCATAATATGTCCCCTTTAAAACGGCCGTGATCAAGCCATTACTGAAAAAAACAAACCTTGATCCCGAAGTACTTCAGAACTATAGACCAATCTCAAATCTGCTGTTCCTCTCCAAATTACTTGAACGAACAGTAGCCAGTCAACTTATGGATTTCTTGTATAAAAATAACCTACTTGATCCCTTCCAATCTGGCTTTAGATCTTTCCACTCCATCGAAACTGCACTCACAAGAGTGGTCAGTGATCTCCTGTTAGCTATTGACTCCAACTCAACCTCAGCACTATTGCTACTTGATCTGAGTGCAGCCTTCGACACAATTGATCATACGATACTCCTGAACCATCTTGAACATTATATTGGTATCCGGGGATCAGCCCTTTCTTGGTTTAGGTCTTACCTACTTGATAGATCACATCGCGTCTTTTATAACAACATGACCTCAGAGTGTTGCAATATGGACTTTGGTGTCCCACAGGGCTCTGTCCTAGGACCACTACAATTCTCTATCTATATGCTACCACTTGGGGGCATTATTCACAAATTTGGCATCAACTTCCATTGCTACGCCGATGACACTCAAATTTACATACCAGTCAAACCAACCAATGACACCCAATTCCAAAAACTAGAGGCCTGCCTATCGGAGGTCAAATATTGGATGTCGCTAAACTTCCTACTTCTTAATGGCAGCAAAACTGAGATACTGATTGTAGGACCAGCTAGACATAGACACTTATTTGAGAATACTACTCTTAACTTTGATAGTTGTGTAATCTCCCAGAGCCTATACGTTAAAAACCTTGGGGTAAAATTCGACCCCCTCTCATTCGAGTTGCACATTAAGGAGATCACTAAAACAAAGTTTTATCATCTTCACAATATTGCCAAGATTCGACCCATGCTAACAGAGGCAGACGCAGAAATTTTAGTACATGCCTGTGTATCATCCAGAATCGATTATTGCAATGTCCTTTTTTCTGCCTTACCTACTGGGCACACTAAAAAACTACAACTGGTCCAGAATGCTGCTGCCAGAATCCTGACCAAAACTAGGAAATTCAACCACATAACTCCCATCCTGTCCTCACTACACTGGCTACCGATTCAGGCCAGGTGTGACTTTAAGGTGCTTCTACTTAAATATAAATCATTACATGGGATAGCACCGTCCTACTGATCAGATCTGATTAAACCATATAAACTGCCACGCCCCCTCAGATCTCAGGATGGTAGCTACCTGTATCCCAGCAGGAAACCTGCAGGTAACAGAGTCTTTTCTTACCAGGCTCCCTATCTCTGCAACAGTCTGCTGCCTCCATCAGAGAGGCAGGCTCTATCGAAGTCTTTAAGTCAAGACTAAAACCATTTATTCTCTCTGTCATGTGACCAGCCTTGAGGGAGTGGCTCAGTCTCTTCTCAGAGTAAGGCTAGACCAGTTAGCTCATCCTAGCTCAGGGTGCTGATGGATACGAGCATCCTGCTTACATGTCCTATTCTCCTGGTCTACCTGCTCCTGTCCTCTGATTGGTCATGTCTGTCTGTGTGAGTGAGAGTGTGTATGGGTGTGTGTGGGTGAGTCTCCTATCTGTTCCAGGCTGCAGCTCAGCAGAGTTGGTGTCTGGTTGGTCCTCCCTCCTAGGACGATGCTGACTGAGCTGTTGTTTGCTGTGATGCCCATCAGATCTGGATGTCCCACCATAATAAACTCTTATACATTGTGTATACGCTGCTTGCTCAAACTCAGCATCTATTGCAGCCCAACCGTCCTGGTAGGGGGATCCTTCTCTGAGGAGCCCCTCCCTCTCTTAATAGCCCCTCCCTCTCTGGTTAGCCCCTCCCTCTCTGAGTAGCCCCTCCCAAGGTTTCTTCCATTTTTTCCTAAAAGGTTTTTTTTCCCTTGTCCTCTGTGAGGGTCCAAGGCACTACCTCAGGAGATTTAGAACACAGCGTCCTGGGTAGGTAGAAAAAAATGTTTATTGTATATAAATGCATTTTGCAATAAAAAAAAGTATAGTAATCACAACTTAGTACAGTGAATATATTGTATACTGTAAGTACTGCAAGTAATACAGTATTGAATGTCAGCACATAAAAATACAGTAAGACCAAAGAACAAAGAAAACTAAATGAAAAGCACATTACAGTCCACTCAACATCAAAGTCATTCTGCCTCAGCATCATGTCTTTGTGCCGATCCGGCCAGAGGACTTCACCCACATCACATGCCACGTCGTCCCTTGCCAGGCAACGGGGAATAACCCTCTGGTGTGCCGGATCCAGCCTTGACAACACTCCACACCGATGTCACCACAGGCCAATTCCATTGCCTGTAAGAGATTTTCCCTGGTATATGGGTTTCGGTCATAGACCTTCCACCGCCACGCAGAGAAAAACCTCTTCTATTGGGTTGAGGAAAGGGCTGTATGGTGGAAGGCAAACATTTATGAATCGCTGGTTGAACCACTCACGTATCCGGACACCACGGTGAAAGCTGACATTGTCCCAAACCACGACATAGACAGGATGCACTGCCTGCTGATGATCCTGCTGCTCACGCTCAAACAAAAAATCCCGAAGACCACCCAGAAATGTAAGAAGATGTTCAGTGTTATATGGCCCCAGGGTTGCATGACGGTGGAGAACCCCCCAATTACTTATGGCTGCACAAAGGGTGACATTGCCATCACGCTGGCCAGGGACTTCCACAATGGCACGTTGGCCAATGATGTTCCTGCATCTCCTTCTCCTCTTCGCCAGATTGAACCCTGCTTCATCTACAAAAATGTATTCATGGGGCCTTTCCATGATATCTCTCTCTCTCTCTCTCTCTCTCAGAAATACAGAATACAGAAAGACAGATTTCTGCAATAGTGTATTTGTATGCACTCATGATTTACATACACTACAATATAGTGCAGTTTACAGTAACAGTAGGCTAGTAGGATAGAATTGCACTTGCACATACTGATATCGTAGATCTTTGACCCTTTCTGAGTTGCGGTACTCTGTATACTTGCTTCATGCGTACCCTGTTGCGTTGGAGGACACGGGCGATGGCAGAAAGGCTGACACTGTTGATTCCTTCAACGTTTACATTGTCTTCAACAACTCTTTGCTGAATTTCACGCAGTTGGATGGCATTGTTTTGAAGGACCATACCAACAATGAGAGCCTCTTGCTGTTGGGAGAACAAAGCAGTCCTTCCACCCATTGTGGTAGTCTTGCAATTCTACAAAAGGGAAAATGCACTTACAAACGTATACATACAGTAAAAATAGTAATGGACATTACTTCTATGTAAAATGCTGTATGGTAAGAAAGGTTCTTTTTTCCCCAGTCCCCTTTCTATTGACAAAGTGATGTACTGAATCAAATGTATGCAGTAAACTTTCAATTACCAAAATAAAAAGATTACCTGTTCTCTTCTCTGAATGTCCTGATTATGGTGGCCACAGAGAATCTGCTCAAATTGGGTTGTACTCTTCGTCCTGCTTCCCTCGTTGTCATTCCATGTACAACAACATGGTCTGTTACAGTTGCCCGAACTTCATCTGAAATGACTGTTCTTGGTCTTGCTCTTGCTCTTCCTCGTCCTCGTGCTCTTCCTCCTTGTCCACCACCTCTTACATGTACTCTTCCTCCTCTTCCTCTCTGATTGTTTCCATCCATTGTTGGTATCAACATTCAACACACCTGTGTCAACCTGAGTTGTTGTGTGTAAACGATGACAGCTGTGTTGTAGTTGTGTTTAACTTTTGCCGCCCGTGTTTACCATTTTGCAACATAAGTGCATCACAGTGCGAAATGTGTTTTATTGAGAATGAGTTTAGAGTTTTGCAAAAAGAGTGGATGAGATTTGCAAATGGTGTGTAACTACCTGAACTTGTTTAAGGTTTTGCCAAAAGAGTGATTGATTCAACAAATGGGTTTAGGCCACTGAGCATTTGGTTCAGAGAATGGGGTTTAGTGTTTTAGTGATTTGGAAAAACTGTTAGAGCTGTACAGAGAAAATGTGATTTGATGTTCTACCACACGAGGGCAGCGATGCGTTCAAGTTCATGCTCTACTCAGTCTGCTGCGATGCGTTCATGTTCATGCTCTACTCAGTCCACTGCGTCTGACTACAGGTGTTTACTTGTTGGTAACATCAGAATTCAGGAAACTGGAGAAATCAGAGTCCATTGATTTCTCACCAAGCCCAAGGTATATCTGAAAGTTGACAGTACTGTGTGTGTGTGTGTGTGTGTGTGTGTGTGTGCGTGCATGCGTGTGTGTGTGTGTGTGTAAAGGTGGTCTCTGAGATTAAGTCCTGATTGTCAGCTGAGGTGAGCTAAGAAGGATTTAACACTGATCCTCACACACACACGCACACACACACACACACACACACACACACACACCATCTGCAAGGCACAGACAGGCAGGTAAACAGACTTACTGGCTACTGTTTCTGCTGCTTCACCTGAGAGGGAGAGAGAAAGAGAGAGAGAGCATTTATGTGTATATTTCTGTGTATGTGTGTGTGTGTGTGTGTGTGTGTGTGTGTGTGTGTGTGTGTACATACATGTGTTGGCAGTGCCCTTGGGCAGAGGCAGGTAGGATCCTGGTCTCCAGCTGCGGGACTTGAACCGGTGGTCGCAGCGCTGACAGTCCTGGCCGACGGTGTTGTGGTCGCATTCACACTGCAGGGTGGCGTCACGCAACACACACATAGCTGCATGCAGGTTACACTTACACCTGTATGGGACACACACACACACACACACACACACTCCATCATAGGGTTAGGGTATATTTTTTAGGGGGGGTGCCCTAAAAAATTAAATTTGATCCAAACATTGATGACTAATAGAGCTACTAAATGATAAAAACAGGCCTTTTCATGTTTATTTCACTTCATTTGTATCATCCAATCAAATCACCCACTGCCGTGAAGTCAGCCATGCTATAACTTTTGTTGCGCGCCTACTTGTGTAATTACAGTAAAGATGCAGTGTTGACCCAAAGATGGAGGTTGATGGCGTCTATCATGGTCTGGAAGTATGGGAGTGTAGGACTGGACCGTGGTCTGGAGGTATGGGGGTGTAGGACTGGACCGTGGTCTGGAGGTAGGGGGGTGTAGGACTGGACCGTGGTCTGGAGGTAGGGGGGTGTAGGACTGGACCGTGGTCTGGAGGTAGGGGGGTGTAGGACTGGACCGTGGTCTGGAGGTAGGGGGGTGTAGGACTGGACTGTGGTCTGGAGGTATGGGGGTGTAGGACTGGACCATGGTCTGGAGGTATGGAGGTGTAGGACTGGACTGTGGTCTGGAGGTATGGGAGTGTAGGACTGGACCGTGGTCTGGAGGTATGGAGGTGTAGGACTGGACCGTGGTCTGGAGGTATGGAGGTGTAGGACTGGACCGTGGTCTGGAGGTATGGAGGTGTAGGACTGGACCATGGTGTGGGGGTGTAGGAGACAGAAATAGAACTGGTTGAGGTTTATGCTGCAGGAACTGCAGTTCCCAAGGTCCTACAGGGCATGATGTCACTAGGGGTTGATGGTCTGGAAGAAATAGATGGCATGTTTAAGTGAGATGTTTGGTCCTTTACCTTTATCTGAAAAGATAACATTGGTCTATCTGCAATGTTGTTGGAGGCTTTGTGATCCAAAGAGTTCTTTGTGACTCAGACTGATGTGACATCACGGGCATGCCAGCCACATGCCAGACAGACAATATTTTTAATGAGCAGGAGCCCCAAGGTTCTTCCTTGGCTTGATCAGGTGGAATGCAGGTGGCTGGTATCAGCCTACGCCACCCCCCCCAACTGGAGACGTTTAGGGACATGATGACAGTGATAGTCAGAGAAGTGTGAGATTCAGTATGAGAATGAGCAGCAAGTTGACAGGTTAAATAGACTGACCAGTTGGTGATGACAATAACTGATCTATCAGCTGAACCAAGTTGAGTTGTCTGTCTGAACTAGCTTTGCAGGCTTCGCCTCATTGGCGGCTAGTTAGTTGAGTGGTTGTTGGAAGTTATGGGTAGTTGTGGGTATTTGTTGGTAGCTGTTGTGGCAGGTTGTTGCTGGGTTACCTGGCAGGGATGTCGATGTTGGAGATGGCATAGAAGTACTTGAGCAGGTTGTCTCTCTGTACGTAGGTCCCACCTAGTGCCGGCCGGAGAAGACGAAGACGAAGGTTGGTGAAAGAGAAGAAATCTCTCAGTCCCTTCATGCTCTCCATCCTGGTATACAGGGCGTCCATGTTGATCAGCTTTGGACCCGCAAACACCCCAAACCGAGCACGCACCTCAAACACCACGTTCTTCTCCTCCTGTTGGTCAAACACTCTGTCAGTCACCATGCTCTTTTATTATTGGTCAATCAATCAGTCAGCACATCAGTGGATATGGATTATTGTATAACTCAGGTATGGAATAATGTTTTTACACCTGCAATTACATCTACCTGAATACAATCTAGATGATTTGTTTCTGGTTCCTGCAATGTTTTCCCAGTATAACCAGTATGAGAACCAGTACCAACCTTGGCTCCGAGCCAGCGGGAGTACTG
>JAXDDW010000186.1:585000-684279 GCA_034670385.1 Hoplostethus mediterraneus
TATAAATACACACACACACACACACACACACACACACACGTTATAATCATTATTATATCATTAATATCATTAATCATTATAATACCCCTAATCAATAAGCTGGTATCTATCTATCAAGAGGAGAGGAGAGGAGGAGTCAGTAGTTCTTTGTGTTTCCCATTTTAATTCATTCTGTTCTAACTTCATTTCTCCAGGGAAGATTCACTGAACCACCAGATCCAGTCTGCTACTGGGAGCTAGAAGATCCAGAAGGTTCTCCAGACATGGTCTGGTCTTCAGGCTCAGGTAGATCTAGAAGACCCAGAAGGTTCTTTAGATCTGGTCTGACCTCCAGTCTCTACTTGAAGATCTAGAGGACCCTGTCTATCTACCTGTCTACCTGTCTGTCTATCTGTCTATCTACCTGTCTATCTATCTGTCTATCTATCTGTCTACCTGTCTATCTATCTGTCTATCTATCTGTCTACCTGTCTATCTATCTGTCTACCTGTCTATCTATCTGTCTATCTATCTGTCTACCTGTCTATCTATCTGTCTACCTGTCTATCTATCTGTCTACCTGTCTATCTATCTGTCTATCTATCTGTCTACCTGTCTATCTATCTGTCTACCTGTCTATCTATCTATCTATCTGTCTATCTGTCTATTTAGTCTTACTTACCGGACAGTTCCAATGTTTCTTATCACACTTCAGCCTGATTCCTGATAAGCTGATTATACCGTCAACACACTCCTCCTCCTCCTGCTCCTTCTCCTCCTTCTGCTTCTTCTCCTCCTCCTGCTCCTTGTCCTCCTCCTCCTTCTGTGTTTCCTGTTCTGTTCAGACTCCTACTATGCTGTTCTGGTTCTGTTCAGTAGAACTATTCAGACTAAGCAACAAACAGATCAGTTCCCCCTGAAGGCTGAGTGACTACTGACACTGTGCCTCTCTACCTCGCTCTACCGCTCTCTCTCTCCATGTCTCTCTACCTCGCTCTACCGCTCTCTCTCTCCATATGTCTCTCTACCTCGCTCTACCGCTCTCTCTCTCCATGTCTCTCTACCTCGCTCTACCGCTCTCTCTCTCCATATGTCTCTCTACCTCGCTCTACCGCTCTCTCTCTCCATGTCTCTCTACCTCGCTCTACCGCTCTCTCTCTCCATATGTCTCTCTACCTCGCTCTACCGCTCTCTCTCTCCATGTCTCTCTACCTCGCTCTACCGCTCTCTCTCTATATGTCTCTCTACCTTGCTCTACCGCTCTCTCTCTCCATATGTCTCTCTACCTCGCTCTACCGCTCTCTCTCTCTCCATATGTCTCTCTACCTCGCTCTACCGCTCTCTCTCCATATGTCTCTCTACCTTGCTCTACCGCTCTCTCTCTCCATATGTCTCTCTACCTCGCTCTACCACTCTCTCTCTCTCCATATGTCTCTCTACCTCGCTCTACCGCTCTCTCTCTCCATATGTCTCTCTACCTCGCTCTACCGCTCTCTCTCTCCATATGTCTCTCTACCTCGCTCTACCGCGCTCTCTCTCCATATGTCTCTCTACCTCGCTCTACCGTTCTCTCTCTCCATATGTCTCTCTACCTCGCTCTACCGCTCTCTCTCTCCATATGTCTCTCTACCTCGCTCTACCGTTCTCTCACATCAAAATCAAATCACATTTATTTGTACAGCCCTTAACCACCGTTCCAGTCTCTCAGGCTTCACAGCCAACATCTGAAACAATAAATGGTTAGTACAACCCCCAGCCTTGGACCCTCACAGACGACAAGGAAAAACTCCCACAAAACCTTTTAGGAAACCTCGGGAGGGGCTACTCAGAGGGGGAGGGGCTACTCAGAGGGGGAGGGGCTACTCAGAGAGGGAGGGGCTACTCAGAGAGGGAGGGGCTACTCAGAGAGGGAGGGGCTACTCAGAGGGGGAGGGGCTACTCAGAGAGGGAGGGGCTACTCAGATAGGGAGGGGCTACCCAGAGGGGGAGGGGCTACTCAGAGGGGGAGGGGCTACTCAGAGAGGGAGGGGCTACTCAGAGAGGGATCCCCCTACCTGGACGGTTGGGCTGCAATAGATGCTGAGTTTGGGAAAGCAGCGTATACACAATATATAATTGAACTGGGACTGGCTGAGTGATAGTTCTGATAACCTTAAGCAGATTTGTGACTCGCTTAATTTATGCCAACTTATTAACAGTCCCACTAGAATCAATCCTTTCAAATCTGACCGTAATTCTCTTCTTCATGTTATCCTTACAAATGCAGTTCATAAATATGTATCTATAGGTGTTTTTTCCAACGACATTAGCGATCATTGCACTATTGCATGTGTTAGGAGCACAAAGTTGTCCCAAAACCAAGAGTCTGACTGTTCTCAGGCGAAGTTTTAAACACTTCTCCGAACAGGCCTTCATTCACAATTTGGCTGAGGTTGATTGGTCTCGTCTTGCATTGATCCCATCTATTAGCGATGCTGTCCCTCTCTTCCAGCACCAGTTTCTTGCTTGTATAAGTAAGCATGCTCCTCTCAGGAAGGTCAGGATTAAAGACAGATCGAATCCTTGGTTTTCGAGTGAACTATCAGACGCCATTCATGCTCGTAATAAGCAGTGGTCTTTAGTTAGAAAGTCCAAGTCTGCTAAAGACTGGTTGCTTTTTCGCTCCCTTCGAAACAAGTGTACTCATCTTATTAAAAAATCGAAAGTAGAGTACTACTTAACCTTAACCTCTGACACCCTAAGCAACCCCTCCAAGTTTTGGACTACAGTGAAAGCCTTACAGAATAAGAGAGTGGCTGACCCTCCTCAAAAGCTGTTGGTCAATGATTCCCTTATTTCTGACAAAAAACAAATGTCAAATGCTTTCAATTCCCATTTCAAAAAGGCTGGGCATGTTTTTGATGACTTGCATCCTGACTCGAGGTTGAGTATTAAGTCCTCGGAGCCCTCTTCTACTCTGCCTACTTTTGTCTTTTCTCCTTTTCTTGTGTCTGATGTCTTGCATGCCCTGCAAACATTAGATCCTAAAAAGACCGCTGGCCCTGACGGCATTGACCCTTATTTTCTAAAAATTGCAGCTTCTATTATAGTTCAACCCTTGACAGATTTGTATAATCTATTTATTTCTGAAGAGGTCCTGCCTGATATCTGGAAACAAGCTTTCGTCTCTCCTCTGTTAAAATCAGGTCTTCCCTTTGAGATGAACAATTATCGGCCTATTTCTAACCTCTGTGTCCTATCTAGAATTCTGGCGTCTTTAGTATCTTCCCAACTAAGGCTTTTTCTAGACTCTCATTCCATCTTAAATACCATGCAGTCTGGTTTTAGAACCAAGCATAGTACTGTGACTGCATGCTTAGAAGTCCTAGATAACATCAGGGCTGCTACTGACAATAAGTCTTTTTGTGTTGCCTTGTTTATCGATCTGACTAAGGCTTTTGATACTGTAGATCACCACATATTGCTTAATACTCTCCTGAGGGCGGGTTTCAGTCAAAATGTGGTTGCTTGGTTTAGGAGCTACACAGTGTGTTACGCTTGGTGATTCTGTCTCCGATCGAATTACTTTAGAAAAGGGGGTTCCACAAGGTTCTATTTTCTATCACTCCCGGTACCATATGTATGCCGATGATACAGTTATGTATTCCTGTGCTCCTTCTCTCGAGGCTGCTGTCTCAAATTTACAGTTTGATTTTGCCTCCTTGCAGCATACTCTCATTGAATCTAAATTGCTATTGAATGGTAGCAAAACAAAGGCAATGGTTTTTGCTCCAAATAGGTCAACTGTCTCTCCCCCCTCTATTTCCACCCTTGACGGTTGTTCTATTGAGGTTATTGAAACTTACAAATATCTTGGCATCTGGTTGGACAAGAACCTAGATTTCAAACATCACATTGATGCCTTAATCAAAAAACTTAAATTCTCAGTTGCTTTCTTCTATAGGGTTAAATCATGCTTTTCCCCTGCCTCCCGTAAACAGGTGGTTATGGCCCTTTTTTTGTCACAATTAGATTATGGTGACATAGTTTACAGATTTGCTTGTCCTACTGCCTTAGCCAAACTTGATCCGCTTTACCATGCCGCTCTGAGATTTATTTCCAACTCATCTTATAGGACGCATCACTGTACACTTTATTCACTAACTGGTTGGACTTCATTGGCTACACGCAGGTTGCAGCACTGGTATGTTTTTATATATAAGGCTGTTCTCAGCAAACTTCCATGGTACATCTGTTCCAAGCTTGAATTAATTAAAAAAAACCTTAATCTCAGATCTAGTACCTGGATGCGTTTTAAAGGCAAGTAAAAGAAGCCTATTTTATTTCGGCCCCTGGTCCTGGAATGACCTCCAGACACGTTTTAAATTGGCCTCTCCGATCTCTTTGCATTGCTTCAAACATAACATTTCTGAACTCCTTGCCACCTGCTGCTCCTGCTTTGATGTGTAGCACTTTTCTACTTTACCTCTGGCCTCCGTCCCCTCAGTATGCTGAGGTTGATTGTTACTGTTTTATTGCCCTTGTATTTTATTAAGCTGAATATTTTTCGTTTTCAATTTTGGTTGTATGGTAGTCTACTGACAACTTGTATGTGTATTGTGTTTTGTTATTTATATGTGTTGTATACGTATGTACTGACGTAATTCGTGCTTGCCTTCTTGGCCAGATCACCCTTGAAAAAGAGACCTCGGTCTCAATGGGTTTTTATTTCTGGTTAAATAAAGGTTTGATGATGATAAGAGATTATTATGGTGGGACGTCCAGATCTGATGTGAGGCAGCAGGAGCTGACTGAGCTGGAAACAGATAGGAGACTCACCCATACACACCCATACACACTCTCACTCACTCAGACAGACATGACCAATCAGAAGACAGGAGCAGCTAGACCAGGAGAATAGGACCTGTAGGCAGGATGCTAGTATCCATCAGGACCCTGAGCTAGGATGAGCTAACTGGTCTAGCCTTACTCTGAGAAGAGACTGAGCCACTCCCTCAAGGCTGGTCACATGACAGAGAGAATAAATGGGTTTTAGTCTTGACTTAAAGGGTAATTCCGGGATTTTTCAACCTGGCCTCTATATCCACAAAATCGCCTATTATACCGCAAAGTAGATCCCAAAAGTTTCGGAGTTGCTCCAGTAGATTGGCTCAGCCGGAGCTCAATGGCTGCAATGTAATCCTGCGAGCATATAAACGCAGTCAAAGTATGTCCACTAAAAGTGCAGGAAGAGGACGGTTGTTTACACCATCCTCTTCTTGCAACAAGTCAACCCTCTTGCTTTCATAGACCACCTTTGTCAGAGTAGAGAGTTGAGAGTTGAGAGTTGTTGGAAATTTGACAAAGGTGGTCTATGAAAGGAAGAGGGTTGACTTGTTGCAAGAATAGGATGGTGTAAACAACCGTCCTCTTCCTGCAACAAGTGAACCCTCTCGCTATAGACTACCTTTGTCCACCGTCCATGTCAGAGTAGGACTTCTCCTTGAGCTGGACTTTAGTTTTCTAGTTAAAAAAGGTCTATTTCTGTAGCGATCCTTTCAGTAATGTTGTCAGATACACGAATAACAATCTGAGTCTGTCAGTGGCAAAATCAAGACTTTTAGTGGACGTACTTTGACGCCTCTATGCCCCTACAGATTACATTGCAGCCATTGAGCCCGTTTCGCGACTGCCGGCTGAGCCGATCTACCGGAGCAACTCCAAAACTTTTGGGATCTACTTTGCGGTATGATAGGCGATTTTGTGGATATAGAGGCCAGATTGAAAAATCCCGGAATTACCCTTTAAAGACTTGATAGAGCCTGCCTCTCTGATGGAGGCAGCAGACTGTTCATAGATCGGGAGCCCGGTAAGAAAAGGCTCTGGTACCTGCACGTTTCTTTTTGACTGCTGGGATAGACAGGTAGCCAGATAGACAGGTAGCCAGATAGACAGGTAGCCAGCGTCCTGAGATCTGAGGGGGCGTGGCAGTTTATATGGTTTGATCAGATCTGATCAGTAGGACGGTGCCATCTCATGTAATGATTTATATGTAAGTAGAAGCACCTTAAAGTCACACCTGGCCTGAATTGGTAGCTGAATGAGGATAGGATGGACGTTATATGGTCTCTCTCTCTCATCTCTACCTCACTCTACCGCTCTCACTCTCTCTCTCTCCCTGACTCCGCCTTGCTCCTACCTGAAGGCTTCAAATTCCACCTTGACTCCTCCCTGACTCCTCCCTGCTCTTCCTTGACTCCTCTCAGACTCCTCCATCCTCACTCCTGCTCGCCTCTCCTCCTCCCTGCTTCTCCCTGACTCCTCTCTGCCATTTTGTGATTAATTTGTGATTGATGATCAACAATATCTTTATTTCACATCTCATAGCACTTCATCAATATATTTATTTATTTATTTTATTCATATGTTTGCATGTTGGACCAGGGATGCTCTTAAAGATACTAGTTTTAATAACATTTTAATATGAATGACTTTCTAAGTGTAGGCTACACATTCATGCCATAAACTGATTTGAAATAATGGTTTAACAAAGGCCAGTGTGTAACACACAGCAGCTCATATCATTAAATCTTTATTTTTGCTTAATTCTGGTTTTGGATTTCAACATATTTATATTAATTATATGTTTTTGATCATTTTATTTTTATTTTATTAATGCATGAAAGTATGAAAATATCTCCTCTGTTCGGTCTGCCTGCCATTAAAACACCATTTCCCATGGTCCACCACCAGGCGCTACGTCATCTAGCTGCGACTCCCACTCCGACAGGTAGCCAAGATGGCGGACGTGGGGAATGTCGGTGTGAATCTCGAGGCGTTTTCTCAGGCGATCAGCGGCATCCAGGCTCTCCGGTCCAGCGTCAGCCGCGTGTTCGAGTCCCTGAAAGACGGGATGAAGAACCGAGAGACGCTGGAAGGACGAGAGAAACATTTCATCTCCGAGTTTCAGGACAACCTGCAGGCGGTGAACCGAGACCTGAAGTGAGTCTGGCTGCTGCATTCACACGTTGTAATGATATCATGTCAGATACATGAATATATACATGTACACGTTGTAATGATACATGTTTTTCTAACATGAATATATACATGTACATGTGTATATACATATATACATACATGTATAGGAAGTCGCGCCAAACTGCATCAAAATACACGAAACGTGTTCTGGTTGGTTGGTTATAATTCAGACTATATTAAATATTTTGTTAGTTTTGAATTTCAGTAAGAATGAAACAGATTTAAGACGAATGGAAAATGAAAACAGACCAATCAGAATATCAATATATGTAGACCTGTCAGAGATCTATTAGATCTGAAACCACATTCAAAACCTGAAACTTTATTGAACTGGACTCAAGACCTTTCCAGGGTTTAGCTCATATAAAGCACAGTGATGCTCTCCAGACCTCCAGACCTGTAGATACCAGCAGATTATCCTCCTCAAACTAACCTGGTCTAACTCACCATCACCCTGCCCGTCTGTCTGCCCGTCTGTCTGTCCTGTCTGCCAGTGAGCTGGAGAGGCTCAGTGGTCTCGTCGGTCGTCCATCAGAGTCTCATCCTCTTCACAACAGCGGTCTCCTGAGTCTGGACCCGGTTCAGGACAAAACCCCTCTGTACTCACAGCTGCTGCAGGCCTACAAGTGGTCTAACAAGGTAACTACTGTTAACGAGTCTGTCAACTAGCAGTGTTAACTAGCAGTGATAACTAGGGACGCAGCAGATGCTGCTGCTACTAATTTACACATTAACAAAGTGGTTCTTCTCCCACTGACTCTGAATAACAATACTGGAGAGCTACAGTACTAGCCACAGTATATATGCTAGCGGTAGCCAAACTAGCCACAGTATATATGCTAGCCGGTAGCCAAACTAGCCACAGTATATATGCTAGCGGTAGCCAAACTAGCCACAGTATATATGCTAGCGGTAGCCAAACTAGCCACAGTATATATGCTAGCGGTAGCCAAACTAGCCACAGTATATATGCTAGCGGTAGCCAAACTAGCCACAGTATATATGCTAGCGGTAGCCAAACTAGCCACAGTATATATGCTAGCGGTAGCCAAACTAGCCACAGTATATATGCTAGCGGTAGCCAAACTAGCCACAGTATATATGCTAGCGGTAGCCAAACTAGCCACAGTATATATGCTAGCGGTAGCCAAACTAGCCACAGTATATATGCTAGCGGTAGCCAAACTAGCCACAGTATATATGCTAGCGGTAGCCAAACTAGCCACAGTATATATGCTAGCGGTAGCCAAACTAGCCACAGTATATATGCTAGCGGTAGCCAAACTAGCCACAGTATATATGCTAGCGGTAGCCAAACTAGCCACAGTATATATGCTAGCACAACTCAACAGTCATGAAAGAGCATTTGAAGCTGAAACACCAGGACAAAGTCAGATCATATCGACATTGACGAAGCTCCTCTAATGATTCAGAGAACTCTCTCTGGAGTACTCAGTAGGTATATATCTTTATCCGATTGTTTTTTGAAAAGCTTTTTGATACTTTTTGTTGGAATATCATAAGAAAGAAAGTGAGACTTTAAGATGTTGGATGACTTCAGGACCCTGGTCAGCAGCTGCCAAGCCTTGTGTCTGTCAGAATCTATGTTAGTATTTATTTCCTGTCACTTGTAGTATACTGCTCAAAGAAATGAAGGGAAGGATATGCCTCCCCAGACCATCACTGACCCACCGCCAAACCGGTCCTGCTGGATGATGTTGCAGGCAGCGTATCGTTCGCCACGGCGTCTCCAGACTCGTTCACGTCTGTCACATGTGCTCAGTGTGAACCTGCTCTCATCTGGGAAGAGAACGGGGCGCCAATGTGTGTGGATCTGAATGTCCATCTGTCCAAAATAAAATAATGGATGAATATTAATGGATAGTTTGTGCAGTGGTTTTAAAACAGGCTGGGTACTTTTAAGTACTTTACCAACTTTAGATTACTCCTAAACTAAAACTCCTCGTTGGATTAACTTGCTGAAACAGTTCCTACATGTTGTTTTTGCTGATTGGCTCATTTTATGTGAAGTATTTTTATGTTGTTCTTGTTTTTATTACTACTAGCTGCAATACCACGCTGGTCTGGCCTCCAGTTTGTTAAATCAGCAGTCACTCAAACGATCAGCCAATCAGATGGGAGCATCGGCCAAGCGGCGGCCCAAGGTCCAACCGAGCACGCTAGTACTGCCACCTCAGTGAGTACCCTGCTAAATACATACTACATACTAGTACTGCCACCTCAGTGAGTACCCTGCTAAATACATACTACATACTAGTACTGCCACCTCAGTGAGTACCCTGCTAAATACATACTACATACTAGTACTGCCACCTCAGTGAGTACCCTGCTAAATACATACTACATACTAGTACTGCCACCTCAGTGAGTACCCTGCTAAATACATACTACATACTAGTACTGCCACCTCAGTGAGTACCCTGCTAAATACATACTACATACTAGTACTGCCACCTCAGTGAGTACCCTGCTAAATACATACTACATACTAGTACTGCCACCTCAGTGAGTACCCTGCTAAATACATACTACATACTAGTACTGCCACCTCAGTGAGTACCCTGCTAAATACATACTACATACTAGTACTGCCACCTCAGTGAGTACCCTGCTAAATACACACTACATACTAGTACTGCCACCTCAGTGAGTACCCTGCTAAATACACACTACATACTAGTACTGCCACCTCAGCGAGTACCCTGCTAAATACACACTACATACTAGTACTGCCACCTCAGCGAGTACCCTGCTAAATACACACTACATACTAGTACTGCCACCTCAGCGAGTACCCTGCTAAATACACACTACATACTAGTACTGCCACCTCAGCGAGTACCCTGCTAAATACACACTACATACTAGTACTGCCACCTCAGCGAGTACCCTGCTAAATACATACTACATACTAGTACTGCCACCTCAGCGAGTACCCTGCTAAATACACACTACATACTAGTACTGCCACCTCAGTGAGTACCCTACTAAATATACACTACATACTAGTACTGCCACCTCAGTGAGTACCCCCCTAAATACATACTAGTACTGCCACCTCAGTGAGTACCCCCCTAAATACATACTAGTACTGCCACCTCAGTGAGTAAGCCCTAAATACATACTACATACTAGTACTGCCACCTCAGTGAGTACCCTGCTAAATACATACTACATACTAGTACTGCCACCTCAGTGAGTACCCCCCTAAATACATACTAGTACTGCCACCTCCGTGAGTACCCCCCTAAATACATACTAGTACTGCCACCTCAGTGAGTACCCCCCTAAATACATACTAGTACTGCCACCTCCGTGAGTACCCCCCTAAATACATACTATTACTGCCACCTCAGTGAGTACCCCCCTAAATACATACTATTACTGCCACCTCCGTGAGTACCCCCCTAAATACATACTATTACTGCCACCTCAGTGAGTACCCCCCTAAATACATACTATTACTGCCACCTCCGTGAGTACCCCCCTAAATACATACTAGTACTGCCACCTCAGTGAGTACCCCCCTAAATACATACTAGTACTGCCACCTCCGTGAGTACCCCCCTAAATACATACTAGTACTGCCACCTCAGTGAGTACCCCCCTAAATACATACTAGTACTGCCACCTCAGTGAGTACCCCCCTAAATACATACTAGTACTGCCACCTCAGTGAGTAAGCCCTAAATACATACTACATACTAGTACTGCCACCTCAGTGAGTACCCTGCTAAATACATACTACATACTAGTACTGCCACCTCAGTGAGTACCCCCCTAAATACATACTAGTACTGCCACCTCCGTGAGTACCCCCCTAAATACATACTAGTACTGCCACCTCAGTGAGTACCCCCCTAAATACATACTAGTACTGCCACCTCCGTGAGTACCCCCCTAAATACATACTATTACTGCCACCTCAGTGAGTACCCCCCTAAATACATACTATTACTGCCACCTCCGTGAGTACCCCCCTAAATACATACTATTACTGCCACCTCAGTGAGTACCCCCCTAAATACATACTATTACTGCCACCTCCGTGAGTACCCCCCTAAATACATACTAGTACTGCCACCTCAGTGAGTACCCCCCTAAATACATACTAGTACTGCCACCTCCGTGAGTACCCCCCTAAATACATACTAGTACTGCCACCTCAGTGAGTACCCCCCTAAATACATACTAGTACTGCCACCTCAGTGAGTACCCCCCTAAATACATACTAGTACTGCCACCTCAGTGAGTAAGCCCTAAATACATACTACATACTAGTACTGCCACCTCAGTGAGTACCCTGCTAAATACATACTACATACTAGTACTGCCACCTCAGTGAGTACCCCCCTAAATACATACTAGTACTGCCACCTCCGTGAGTACCCCCCTAAATACATACTAGTACTGCCACCTCAGTGAGTACCCCCCTAAATACATACTAGTACTGCCACCTCCGTGAGTACCCCCCTAAATACATACTATTACTGCCACCTCAGTGAGTACCCCCCTAAATACATACTATTACTGCCACCTCCGTGAGTACCCCCCTAAATACATACTATTACTGCCACCTCAGTGAGTACCCCCCTAAATACATACTACATACTAGTTGTAGCAAGACGAGGCTTTACTTCGTCAGCTTCATCAATCCGGTCTGATATTGACAGTCACCTCCACCAGGTGGCGCTCCTCCCTCAGGCCCGGCAGGTCAGCTGACCAGGCCAGGCTTCCCTCGGGAACAGTTCAGTCATCCGACTCTCCTGTCGAACTGAGTCACCAATCACTCTCTCACACACACACTCACACACACACACACACACACACACACACACACACACACACGCTGGTTAAAAAGGCCCGGTGCTGGATCCAGGGAGAGTCAATCCACTGACTCATTCGGCGCCGTTCCGCGTCCGGTGTGTCCGGCGTAACCCTCTATAGGATGAAACCGATTGGTGGTTTTGTTGCCAACAAGTTCTGTAAAATATCTCTCTATCACCCCCCCCCCCCTCCCCTCCCCTCCCCCCCCCCCCTCCCCTCCCCTCCCCTCCCCCTTCAGGTATGTAGATGATGTCATCTCTCGGATCGGCAGGATGTTTCCTGATATGACCATAGAGCTGTTCAGACCCAATGGGACGTCTGCTGTGCTGCTGGTACGCACGCACGCACACACACACACACACACACACACACACACACACACACACACACACACACACACACACACACACACACACACACCCCATTACTGTACTGCTGGGAGAGTGGTGATGATAATCTCCCTGTCTGTCTCCCTCCATGTCTGTCTCTCTGCCTGTCTGTCTCTCTGCCTCTGTCTCCCTGTCTGTCTCTCTCTGTCTCCCTTTCTGTCTCTGTCTCCCTGTCTGTCTCTCTGTCTCCCTGCCTGTCTGTCTCCCAGGTGACTCTAGGGAAGGTTTTGAAGGCCATAGTTGTGATGCGTTCTCTGTTCATCGACAGAACCATCGTCAGAGGATTTAACGAGAACGTTTACTCTGAAGACGGAAAGGTCAGAGGTCAAATCTACAGTCCTGTCTATTTACTGTAGGTCCTGTCTATCTGCTGTAGCTCTACGGTCCTGTCTATCTGCTGTAGGTCCTGTCTATCTGCTGTAGGTCCTGTCTATCTGCTGTAGCTCTACGGTCCTGTCTAGCTGCTGTAGCTTGATGTTACAGTGGTAACCATGTATGTTGTGTGGCTGTTACCATGGTAACCTCTGCCCTCGTCCCCTCAGCTGGACATCTGGACCAAATCCCAGTACCAGGTGTTCCAGAAGGTAACACACACACACACACACACACACACACACACACACACACACACACACACACACACACACACCCCTATCATTGGCTGTCTGAAAGGGCACTGTCAGTCCAGAGCTCTGATTGGTTGTGTTGTTGCTAGGTAACAGACCACGCCACTACAGCCCTGCTCCACTACCAGCTCCCCCAAATGCCTGACGTGGTGGTACGATCCTTCATGGTAGGTCAAAGATCAATAACTAAAACTTATTGATTACAGTCAACTATCACCTTCGTACATCTGCTAAATGACTAATGTAATGTTACAATTTGAAATATGATATAAATAAAGAATAAACTTTCAGATTATTGAAGTGGTTCCCAGTTGCATAAAAAATAAATACATTGTGATGTATTTTATTCAGTTTTTAATAAAAACTAAATACTTCAATAAAATCAATACAGGATTAAAGGGTAATATAACACTAAAAATGTATGTGTGAGCCTAGAACTACAGTACATAGATCTGTCTCTCTCTGGGAACATGATATACCTGTCTTACTGTCTACACCTGTCTCTCTCTGCAGACGTGGTTGCGTAGCTACATTAAACTCTTCCAGTCGTCCTGCCAGCGCTGCGGTCGCTTCCTGCAGGACGGACTTCCTCCAACATGGAGGGACTTTAGGACCCTGGAGGCTTTCCATGATACCTGCCGCATGTAGACAGACGGACAGTCATTTCCTGTTTTTCTACTTTGTAGATTTCCTGTTTTTTTTGTCAACTGTATACAGACCCTTCAATAAAGTTTGAGTTGAATTTCAGCAACATGTCTGTGCCTTTCTGGGAGCTAGACAACCAGGTTAACCTGTTACCAGTAACCTGGCTACAGGCCATACTGGTGAAATGATAGACAGCTGGCAGCGCCCCCTGCTGTTTGCTACCAGAGGTCAGTCTGTAACAACCTGGCAGTTCTGTTGGACAGAGGCTGATAGTCAGACAGATGGACAGACGGGTATACAGACAGATAGACAGATACACTACATGGCCAAAAGTATGTGGACACCTGCTGGTAGAACATCTCCTTCCTACATCATGGGCATCGAGTCTCCTCTGCTGCTCTAACAGCCTCCACTTTTCTGGGAGGCTTTCACTAGATGTTGGATCCCTGCTGATGATCTTTCACTAGATGTTGGATCCCTGCTGATGATCTTTCACTAGATGTTGGATCCCTGCTGATGATCTTTCACTAGATGTTGGATCCCTGCTGATGATCTTTCACTAGATGTTGGATCCCTGCTGATGATCTTTCACTAGATGTTGGATCCCTGCTGATGATCTTTCACTAGATGTTGGGAGAGAGAGAGATGCACTGTTTGCAATAGTGACCTTTCTATTCCCCTGGTGACTTAAATGACTGTAAAAGACATGTTGCGGTTTAACAGGTGTCATTCGTTCACTAGCATAGCTAACATTATTTAAGCTAGCTGGCTAGCTGCTAAGGAGCTACTCTATTGATGTCCTACGTGATGAGGCCAAACTCCCTGTAGACTTGCTTAAAGTTAGAAGCTTAAAGATAGAATAAAAAACGACTCCATGAGTCGAATGGTAAGAACTGCTCATTGACATCTACTACTTTGAGAAAACGAAGAGAAGACCTAAAACAGTTTCAAGAGTTCTGCAATGTTGCCCAGCAGAGAGAACAAAAGCTTTGTTTAGGAGGTTTGGACCATCTGCCAGCCTGTCTTCATATGAACTAAACTACAGGGAGGAAGTCCTGCCTGTCTACCTGCCTGCTCACCTCCTGCCTGTCTACCTGCCTGCTCACCTCCTGCCTGTCTACCTGCCTGCTCACCTCCTGCCTGTCTACCTGCCTGCTCACCTCCTGCCTGTCTACCTGCCTGCTCACCTCCTGCCTGTCTACCTGTCAGTTCATCTCCCTGCCTGTCTACCTGCCTGCTCACCGCCTGCCTGTCTACCTGCCTGTCTACCTGCCTGCTCACCTCCTTCATGTCTTACCAGCCACGCTCACTACCTGCCTGTCTACCTGCCTGCTCACCTCCTGCCTGTCTACCTGCCTGTCTACCTGCCTGCTCACCTCCTTCCTGTCTTACCAGCCACGCTCACTACCTGCCTGTCTTACCAGCCACGCTCACTACCTGCCTGTCTTACCTGCCTGCTCACCTCCTGCCTGTCTACCTGTCTGCTCACCTCCTGCCTGTCTACCTGCCTGCTCACCTCCTGCCTGTCTACCTGCCTGCTCACCTCCTGCCTGTCTACCTGTCAGTTCATCTCCCTGCCTGTCTACCTGCCTGCTCACCGCCTGCCTGTCTACCTGCCTGTCTACCTGCCTGCTCACCTCCTTCATGTCTTACCAGCCACGCTCACTACCTGCCTGTCTACCTGCCTGCTCACCTCCTGCCTGTCTACCTGCCTGTCTACCTGCCTGCTCACCTCCTTCCTGTCTTACCAGCCACGCTCACTACCTGCCTGTCTTACCAGCCACGCTCACTACCTGCCTGTCTTACCTGCCTGCTCACCTCCTGCCTGTCTACCTGTCTGCTCACCTCCTGCCTGTCTACCTGCCTGCTCACCTCCTGCCTGTCTACCTGCCTGCTCACCTCCTGCCTGTCTACCTGTCAGTTCATCTCCCTGCCTGTCTACCTGCCTGCTCACCGCCTGCCTGTCTACCTGCCTGTCTACCTGCCTGCTCACCTCCTTCATGTCTTACCAGCCACGCTCACTACCTGCCTGCTCACCTCCTGCCTGTCTACCTGCCTGTCTACCTGCCTGCTCACCTCCTTCCTGTCTTACCAGCCACGCTCACTACCTGCCTGTCTTACCAGCCACGCTCACTACCTGCCTGTCTTACCTGCCTGCTCACTACCTGCCTGTCTACCTGCCTGCTCACTACCTGTCTGTCTACCTGCCTGCTCACCTCCTTCCTGTCTTACCAGCCATGCTCACTACCTGCCTGTCTACCTGCCTGCTCACTACCTGTCTGTCTACCTGCCTGCTCACCTCCTTCCTGTCTTACCAGCCACGCTCACCTCCTTCCTGTCTTACCAGCCACGCTCACTACCTGTCTGTCTACCTGCCTGCTCACCTCCTTCCTGTCTTACCAGCCACGCTCACCTCCTTCCTGTCTTACCAGCCACGCTCACTACCTGTCTGTCTACCTGCCTGCTCACCTCCTTCCTGTCTTACCAACCATGCTCACTACCTGCCTGTCTTACCAGCCACGCTCACTACCTGCCTGTCTTACCTGCCTGCTCACTACCTGCCTGACTGTCTACCTGCCTGCTCACCGCCTGCCTGTCTACCTGCCTGTCTACCTGCCTGCTCACCTCCTTCCTGTCTTACCAGCCACGCTCACTACCTGCCTGTCTACCTGCCTGCTCACCTCCTGCCTGTCTACCTGCCTGCTCACTACCTGCCTGTCTACCTGCCTGTCTACCTGCCTGCTCACCTCCTTCCTGTCTTACCAGCCACGCTCACTACCTGCCTGTCTTACCAGCCACGCTCACTACCTGCATGTCTTACCTGCCTGCTCACTACCTGCCTGCTCACTACCTGTCTGTCTACCTGCCTGCTCACTACCTGCCTGTCTACCTGCCTGCTCACTACCTGCCTGTCTACCTGCCTGCTCACTACCTGCCTGTCTACCTGCCTGCTCACCTCCTTCCTGTCTTACCAGCCACACTCACTACCTGCCTGTCTTACCTGCCTGCTCACTACCTGCCTGTCTACCTGCCTGCTCACTACCTGCCTGTCTACCTGCCTGCTCACTACCTGCCTGTCTACCTGCCTGCTCACTACCTGCCTGTCTACCTGCCTGCTCACTACCTGCCTGTCTACCTGCCTGCTCACTACCTGCCTGTCTACCTGCCTGCTCACTACCTGCCTGTCTACCTGCCTGCTCACCTCCTTCCTGTCTTACCAGCCACGCTCACTACCTGCCTGTCTTAGCTGCCTGCTCACTACCTGCCTGTCTACCTGCCTGCTCACCTCCTTCCTGTCTTACCAGCCACGCTCACCTCCTTCCTGTCTTACCAGCCACGCTCACCTCCTGCCTGTCTACCTACATGCTCACCTCCTGCCTGTCTACCTGCCTGCTCACCACCAGTCCCCCCGGCTTCCCCCTGCTCTCACCTGCTGGACTTCCTCTTTCCTCCATTCCAGTTTTTCCCCCCAGATTCCCTCCCAATACATCTTCTTTCCATACTCTGAGTCCGAGTTTGCATTTGGGTTCCTCCTGTTGTATCATGACAAAAAAGCCCATTAGTAAAAAGTAACCCAAATTTAATCTACCAGCCCGAGGCTTTTCCCCCCGCCAGATGTAATCAAAATCCGCCCAATTGGGGCCTTATTTATTTAAGTCAATTGATTAATCAACTGAGTGGGCGTATATGTCTCCAAACACTAGTACAACATGGAGTAATGGGGTGTTCATACGCTAGTACAACATGGAGTAATGGTTTGTGCCTACAAGATGTTTTCTTCTGTTTTCCATCTAGTTTTGAACTTCCATGTACTAATAGGACTGATCCTCAGTGTTGAAGATGATTAGAGGTTCTGCACCTTAAAGGATGTTTGGGCGAATATGAGAAAACGTATAGAAGCTCTATGGCTGCATGGTTAGTTACTGGAGTTAGTTACTAGTTAATGGAACATCTAACCCTGCCAGGTGTCTTTACAGGATTCATAAAACAGACATAAAATTTGACAGAAAGACTTTCAGTGGCCTAAAATCTTACTTTGTTTACACAGGACGAGTGAAGCCAGGGAGCTTAAGATTTTAGGGTGTTAATTTGTCATTGACTAATGATGAATGAATATGAGATCTTGTTTTTTCAGAAGTCATGAATCCACAGTTCATAGGAAACTTTTAGGAAACTGGATTGCTAATCTTTCTATCTTCATACTTTGGGTAATGCCAGTTGCCTATGGCTTACTTACTAGCGTTAGCATGCCACCACACAGAGCTGATGTTGGCGCCAATGCTCTTGTCAAATTGGGGAGGACGACCAATGGGCCAAACTTAGTCCTTTAATAGGTAGAGCAAGGCACTAACACTGCCTGGGTTGGTGGTTCAATTCCCTGCGTAGTTCAATACCATATTTATGTTTGTGTCCTGCAGGAGTCGAGGTCATTAATAATACTTCACTGTATTGTCTAGAGGAGTTTCGTAACATTTTATGAATTAGTTAAAACCCAAACTTGTTGTGTTAGGGTTTACATCCATTTATGTTTGCAGTTCTTCTCCTCACTCTGGCAACAGTCCCGTCAGGAGGAGGCAAATGTGATTAATTTCATTAGCATGTAACCGACAGATTGGTACTTTAAGTATTAAAGTCACTCCAACAGAAACATCTAACACTGCTGTCAGTAGCAGGAATTATTCTGTAGATACTGATAATAAAGCACTGGTGACTAGTAGGTTAATACTCTGGTTAATACTGGTTATATTATCAGTATGTTGGTCAGAAGTCTCCATCTGCTGGTGGAGAAGATGAACTGCTCCAGAGCAAGTTTGTGATGCAGCTGTAACTTGGATTTAAGAGCATCCCTGCAGCCAGAACATCCAAAATGAGACCAGTTCTAATTTATGTTGCACTCATCTACAAGGTGCTTGTGTATTTCCATATGACACCTCCTCATAAAATGAAAAAAGATCATTGTCTATGAAGGTAATTTGATGCAGCTGTTTCAGCGATGCCCTGTATGCACCAGGAGTTGTTCCATCAGTACCAGGACTGTGGTTAGCTGCTGAATGTTGACCAGAGCTGCCGTTACTATGAGTACCGTTTGAGGTGGACAAGCCAGCTGTACATCAGAATCGCTGCTAGTAACCTTCAGCTCTTGACTGGATTCTTGAAGGTGAGTTTTTCAACTCATCTATCCATACTTGTACTTTTACAGTTGGAATACTGAATAGTTAACTTAAACATCAGTTTTGTGTTCTTCTTGCCAATTCATACAGGCCTTCGACCGGCAAGGGATCGGCCACACCACCTACCACAAACACCGATGACGAAGGAGCAGAGCCAGCTGATCCAAACACACGCCTGTTGAAAAGTGATGCCTGATACACCAGGCATCAAGCATTAACTTACTGTTTACAGTACTATGGTGCGTTCTGTATGTAGGAGCCAATCCTGGTGTCGTGTATCTATAGTGTGTATATATTTGTGTACTTGGGTTGTCACCACTAGAGGGCAATAGCACAATAGGCACAGGGTGTGGTCAGGTGTTATAAGGTAACAGGAAACAGGAAATAGTTTAAGCTTGGTTGGCAGGAGCACACGATTCCTTACGCACAAATAGATGTTAAAAAATAATACAGGCATTACAAACAGCACTTTAATATAACAAGACAGTTATCCGAAGATCCAGTCAACAACCAACATCAAATCATTAGGTAAGTTAAATTACTCCATAAATACCCGAGTCGTGCTAATGGGTAATATAATCAGCTTTCTAGCACATACCTCTCTGTGAGCCGCCATCGTCCTCTCCCCACGCTGATGTTCCTCTTCCTGTTTTGTTTGTGTGGTTTTTGCACAGCCAATCAGAACACAGTTCTGGACAAGGGCAGTAACCAATAATACCAATAACCAACCAACCAATAATTAACCCTCTACTGCACACATTTTATTTTTTCACTGAAAAATATTCTACCGTATTTCTTAGCTTATTTAGGAACCCTGATAATGTATCAATGATATTGTTTTTTTACATGCACCCCCCAGTCCCCCCCTCAGGGCAACGTCGTGCTATAAGGATACCAAACCAGGAAAATCATGCATTTCTAAAATACATATTTAATGAAGAATAGTAGAAACAAGGACTTTCTCATTGTTTAGAAAGCACTATAGTGACATCTTTGGCAATATAATAACAAACAGCCATTGGTCATTTATGAATAGAACTATTACATACATCAAAACATGACTACTGTCTCATTTATAGAACATTCATGTATCTGCAAATCATCTTGTGTTAATTCATTGTGGTCAGTTTGTCTCACTCAGTATGAAACTTCAAATAACATTTGCTTGTGAAACAAAGGTACATTGCATTTCATGCACATGGCTTTTGGAGTGCCCTTGCATCCTGCATCTCTGCTTCTTCTCACCTTCATCTGACCATCCAGTAGGATGTGCAAACCTGGTGGACATTGGAGAGGCGGGTTCCTGCCTTCTCTTCTTCACCTCATATCCATTGGAGATCCCACCACTGGGACAGCCAGACGCTCCAGATCTTTCTTGTATTTGCAGAGGCTCTGTGCAACGTAAGACTTGAGGAGTACAGCTTCATTTGTTCTTCTTTCCCATGTCATTTCCCTCACAATTTCTCATGTCACCAGGATGTCACCACCACCATATCCATGAAATGGAAACTCCGGGAGTAGGTACCATTTTTTGGACTGGATTTTAGTGCAGTAGAGGGCTATGAGTGAGTCCAGCAGGTCGACCCCTCTCATATGCTGGTCATATATCTCATATACCTGTGTAATCTGAGGAGGGTCACAGAGCGATTGTCATGCCATTTCACTGCATGTAGCTGGACGTCTCTGACGAAATGATCCACGACCAGATCTCAGCTCTGCATCTGTGTCAGTCAGTCAGTCAGTCAGTCAGTCAGTCAGTCAGTCAGTCAGTCAGTCAGTCAGTCAGTCAGTCAGTCAGTCAGTCAGTCAGTCAGTCAGTCAGTCAGTCAGTCAGTCAGTCAGTCAGTCAGTCAGTCAGTCAGTCAGTCAGTCAGTCAGTCAGTCAGTCAGTCAGTCAGTCAGTCAGTCAGTCAGTCAGTCAGTCTGTCTGTCTGTCTGTCTGTCTGTCTGTCTGTCTGTCTGTCTGTCTGTCTGTCTGTCTGTCTGTCTGTCTGTCTGTCTGTCTGTCTGTCTGTCTGTCTGTCTGTCTGTCTGTCTGTCTGTCTGTCTGTCTGTCTGTCTGTCTGTCTGTCTGTCTGTCTGTCTGTCTGTCTGTCTGTCTGACTTAAAAGCTTAAAAAAATATTACAACATCAACATTTAGTTAGCTACTGATAGCAAGCCGACAAAACAGATTCACGGTTAACGTTAATGCAGCACAAAGCTGGCTGTTAGGCGACACTGTCTGTGTATCTATTTACATATTAGGCTCTGATTGGCTCGCGGCCTCGTGCACCTACACCTTGTAATGTTCACTGGACGTAACGTTGTTTAATACCAGTTTAAAATACGCGTTGTTGTGTCACTTCAGAGCCCGGGGTCTGATTCTGGCTGCGCCCCGGCACAAATTAAACACTGCATGGTTACCTGGATCTCATCCAGGATGTTTGCTCTCCTTGCTTTTCCTCCTCCTCTTCCTCTTCGTCCTATTCTTCCTCCTCCCTTCACCTTTCCTCTCCCCCTCTCTGCAGTGTTGCATCCATTCATCTCCTCACAGCAGAGTCACCTTCTGACCTTCTGCTCTGATAGTCCACATAGATCCTTCTGCTTCTGAGTCCTTCTGAGTCCATGTGGCTGATCAGCAAAGCTTTATATGCAAAGATGTTTTTGTGATGAAGATTATGGTTTGATGTAGACTTGCAGTCTGAGTTTGAACTGGAACCAGAACCAGAACTAGTTTAAGGGTTTGGGACAGGAGTGTCAGGTTCCAGTGTTGGTAATTGATGAATCATTGTCCCTGTAACCCTAACCCAGCCCTGGGAGAGCTGGTCAAATCAGTTCAACTAGCTGTGGTCACCAGGCTTCAACCAGGTCTCAGTCAGGACCAGAAGGTCTAAGCCTCCATATTGATGTTCAAGATTCATCAAGCCATTTCTGGTAGACCAGCGCCACCAGCTGGCTGATCAGACATTATGCCTAAAATCTGCCTTACAACAGTGAATCTATAGGGAAGTGATTTCTAAAGGCAGCAGGTTATTATGGGCTGTCTTACTGTTCCTTAACAGCAGCCATGAAATAATAATAAAAAATAATATTAATAATAATAAAATAATAATATATGATGCTGTGTTGTACAATGAGCCACTATCTGGTTCATTATTGATGAAATTTGAGCCGCCATGTTGTCGATATTATAATTATTATATTAATAGGCTGCTACGTTAAACACAAGAAGCGTGCGCGCGCGCGTGTGTTTCAGAGGCAGAGGCTTTACTGAGCATGCTCCTTTCCAGCCCCGCCCTGCCGCACAGAACACACGCACAAACACGCACGCACACTCAGCATCTCTTGCCTGGTGATGACAAAGATTCCTCCGGGGAGGCGCGCGGCCGCGTCCTCTCGTGCTGTCACCGGGCGCGTGCTGTGTATGTAGAGCAGCCAAGAGCCCCGGACAGTCAGCGTGTCGGTGAGGATGCGCGCTGCAACGAGCAGGTCGCGGTGATTCAGGCTCGTTAACCGAGCGCATGCAGCCACCGAACCGCGGAACAGCGGGCGCAAGGCGGACCGGGACTATGAGCTGTAACTGGGGCACCGAGCTGTGGGTAGGTAGACCCGTTTAACCCGTTAACCGGTTTTACCCGTGTACCAGGACTATGGGCTATGGATAGGTACGTTAACCGGCACCCAGCCGCCTTTCCGAGCCCAGCCAGGCAGCAGGCGGGACGGTAACGGCAAGGTGCGTTTGAGCCATCTGAAGCAAGCGTCTGTCTAACGGTCTAGGTATCGGTCTACCGGACCGCGTGCGTCTGCCAAAGCATAATGGTCGGTAGCGGCTCGCGCTCCTATCTACCATGATGCCTTTCACGGCGGCGCGCGCAGGGCCCGGTGCGGCGCAGACGGCTGCACAACGGAAACATCACGAGCTGCCGCTAATAACCTGCTACCCCCCTGAAGGATCAGTACTGCTACAATACTACTAGTACTACAATGCTGCTACTACACCTTACCATACTGTACTGTCCTATACCATATTGCTGCTATAATATTATAGTACTGATCCAGATAGAAAGGACTGCTACAGTACCACTAAGACTACACTACTACTAGTGCAACACTACAGTATTACTGCTACTACAATACTACGATACCATACAGTACTATATTTCAGTTACAACTGTACTACAACAATACTACAGTACGATAATGTACTATAACATAGTAGTAACCTGAACCCTGTTATAATATATTTCTAGAATACTAATGATAATCTGTTATATTACTAGAGATTACTAATGATGATCGGTTATATTACTAGAGATTATTAATGACAATCTGTTGTATTATTAGAGATTACTAATGACAATCTGTTATATTACTAGAGATTACTAATGATAATCTGTTGTATTACTAGACATTACTAATTAGTGTGCTTGCTTCAGCACTTATGTTCTCGTATTTACTTCTTTAATTTTGTTCTTAATATCATTCTTCTTATTCCGCCCCAAACTTCAGTGTTCAACTACTTTCACACCATTTAAACTATCAACGGCGTTCAATCTTTGAAAGATTCAGCATAGTCTGGAATCATGATCAGTCATTCAAATTTTTGATTACATTTTTACTTTTTCTGCAATTTCATTTAATTTGCAATATTTTGGCCCCATAGGAATGCATTATGAAAAGATAAGTTTCACTTTCGCTTTGACAATGTCTCTGTCTCTACAAGCCACTAGATGGAGTCAGAGACTGTCAAATGTGACCTTGGCTTTCTTTCACAATGTCCAGAGACCAGAGACTCAGTTTGTGGTTTACTGATGGATGAATGAATAGAAAACACAAAGCTGGACATGAAATATGTAAATCACAACTATTTATACTTTTAATACTTTCAGCATGTTTAATACTATGATTTCTATTACATTTTTCAATACTGTTACTACTACTACAGCTATAAATGCTTCTACTTTTTCTGCTAATACTTCAACTACTACTGCTACTACTGCTAGTACTATTACTACTGCTTCTACTTTTGCTACTACTACTGCTGTTACTACTCCTGCTACTACATCTACTACTACTTCTTCCATTACTACTTCTGCTAATACTTCATCTACTACAACTTCTACTGCAGCTATTACTAACAGACAGGGTCACATTTGACCGTCTCTGTCTCCCTCTGGTGGCGATCTCATGTGACCCTGGCTGTCTTTGACAATGTCCACAGACCAGAGACTCAGTTTGTATTACTACTTCTGCTATTACTACTTCTGCTGCTACTATTTTTGCTGCTACTACTACTTTTTACCACTTACTGCTTCTGCTTATACTACTACTACTTCTGCTACTACTTCTTCAGCTAATACTGCTACTTCTGTTACTGCTACTGCTGCTATTACTTCTGCTTTTACTACTTCTACTACTACGATTTCTTAACACAGTATCTTTCAAATTAAATTGACTTTTTAAAAAACATTTTTAATCTGAAGCAAGCACACAGATTTTCTTCAGAAAATGTAACATTTTCTAGTGATAATCTGTTGTATTACTAGAGATTACTAATGATTACCTGTATTAGTATTATTATTATTATTATTATTACTGATTTACTCTGCTGGTTGTGTTTCAGGACCAGTTTGATAATCTGGAGAAACATACTGGTTGCGGAATTGATTTCCTGGAACGTTACACAAAGTTTGTTAAGGAGAGAGCTGACATTGAACTCAGCTATGCCAAACAGATCAGGTACCTGAGTTAACCCCCCTGACCCCCCCCCCCCGACCCCACCCTGATCATAATCTGACCTATCCTGACCCCACCCCGACTCTACCATGACCCCACCCTGATCATAATCTGACCTATCCTGACCCCACCCCGACTCTACCATGACCCCACCCTGATCATAATCTGACCTATCCTGACCCAACCCCGACTCTACCATGACCCCATCCTGATCATGACTCGACCCCATTACCAGCCGCGCTCCAGCACCTTCAAATCTACATAAAATATGATTTTGCGCATTTTTATAATGAAAATAAACAATTAAAATAAAAAGTCCTTTACATAATATTTACTGTTGTGTTGTATGATTTGTTGATGTAAACCTGCCCAAAAAACCTGCGACGTAGCCACACAAACCTAACGTCAGTTGTAGAAATCGACAAACAACTCGTCCAAAATGGCCAAGAGCCAAAGTAATATTTTAAGTTTCTTGGGGAAGCCAGAGCTTCAGAACCGCCTGTGAAGCAGAGCAGAAACGAGTCGCCAAACCCTGCCGACCCCAAGGCAGCCTTGCTAGATGTGCTGCTGCTGTGGATGCTAATATGGAGGAGAAAGAGGGAGTCGATGACTCAGCAGAGGAGAACAGGCGTGCTACCCACCTTGAGGACTGATGTTGAAGAGTCAACAACCTCCCACCCATCGCTTCTTCAGAAATGAATGAACTTTGGATGAGCAACGTGTAGTGAGGTAGACTTCCTGGGTTGGCACTGTTACCTCTTACCTCCACCTGGTGTAGCTGATAATGGTTTGTTGTCTTGTCTGTATAAAATAGTGCGTGAGTATTAATTATGAATTTAATTATTAATGAATGTATAATGTAGTATGGAAGAAATTAAGTCTTAATCACCGTGTCTTATGTCTTAATCACCGTATCCTACCCTTTCTGAGTAAGATGATTGTGTTGTACACATCTCTAGTGCTAGTACGAGGTAATCCTAACTATTGCAGTACTGTGAGCCCATACTGAAGGCCGACCCCATGAGAGACTCCAGAAACCTTCAGTACCGTACACATTGTTCACGCTAGGTTGTAAATAACCTTGTAGATGTTTAGAAACGACCCCCTCCTGTGTATCCCCTTTATAATCACTGTTCAGATCATTCTCTGGCAGAGATCTGCTACCCTACCCTGTGAGTATCTCTCTCCTGAGCTGTTGTAAATAAATACACTGTAGTAAATCACGACTCGACTCTTTCATCTTTTATTCAACATTTAGTAATGCGCGTTTACTGCATTAAAAGCCGATGGCAGCATATGGTGTATGACGTCACACTAAGTTTACTCTCCCTGACCATAACCCGACCCCACCCTGACCCCACCATGACCCTACCCTGACCCCACCCTGACTCCACCATGACCCTACCCTGACCCCACCCTGACTCCACCATGACCCTACCCTGACCCCACCCTGACTCCACCTTGACCCCACCCTGACCCCACCCTGACCAAAACCTGACCCCACCTTGACCCCACCATGACTCTACCCTTACCCCACCCTGACCATAACCTGAGACCACCCTCCCCCCATCGAGGTTGTGGAAAACTGTCAGCCATTCACAAGGCTCCCTCATGTTGAAGCCACTGCTCTGTTCTGCTGTTTCCACTAATAGCACCTGTCTGTTTTTCTACCTGTCTTGCTGTCTGTCTGTCTCTCTGCCTGCCTGTCTCTCTGTCTGTCTCTCCACAGGAACCTGTCTAAGAAGTTCCATCCTAAGAGGAGCAGAGAGGAGGAGAGCAGGTGAGACGGGTTTACGTCACTCCTTCACTACTCCTACTACAGTACTACATCACTAATACATTTCTACTACATCACTACTACATTATTACTACAGTACTACATCACTAATGGGTTACTACTACAGTACTACATCACTGCTATATTACTACTGCAGTACTACATCACTACTACTACTACATTACCACTACAACTACATCACTACTACTACATTACCACTACAACTACATCACTACTACAACTACATCACTACTACATTACCACTACAACTACATTACTACTACTACATTACCACTACAACTACATCACTACTACTACATTACCACTACAGCTACATCACTACAACTACATTGCCACTACATCACTACTACATTAGCACTACAACTACATCACTACTACTACATTACCACTACAACTACATTACCACTACAACTACATCACTACTACTACATTACCACTACAACTACATTACCACTACAACTACATCACTACTACTACATTACTACATTAGTACTGCAATATTACTACTACAACATTCATCATCTTGGTGTCATTGTTTCATTCTGTAATTCATCTGATCTCTAATTACAGTCTGTCGTTTGACCTCCTGTGTTGAGTGGCTAATCAGTTGAGTGTTAAAGCTGACAGCTGATTGGTTGTTTCAGGTACTCATGGTGTTGCGCCTTCGCGGCCACGCTCCGGGAGCTTAACGAGTATGCCAGCCAGCGGGAGGGGCTAGCAGAAAGTCTCCATACACACACTGTTACCGAGCTAACGCGCTACACACAGGACCTGAAGGCCGAGAGGAAATCGGTAACACACACACACACACACTCTCTCTCTCTCACACACACACACACACACACACACACACACACACACACACACACACACACACACACACACCGAGCTAACGCGCTACACACAGGACCTGAAGGCCGAGAGGAAATCGGTAACACACACACGCTCATACACACTCACACACACACTTATACACACACACACACACACATGCACACACACTCATACACACACACACACACACACAAACATACACACACACACACACACACACACACACACACTCACTCATACACACACACGTTACCGAGCTAATACACTACACACAGGACCTGAAGGCCGAGAGGAAATAAATACCTATCTTTCAATCAACAGTAGAAACCTGCCAATCAAAAGTAGATACCTGTCAGTCAAACAACAGTAGATGCATGTCGCCATCAGTGTTCGGTTTTAGTGGAGACTCCGCTATAGAGCTAGTTAGAACAGATCTAATCAGATTATGATGGATTTAGTTAGAATAGATCTGATCAGAGTAGATTTAGTCAGAATGGATCTAGTTATGGTAGATCTAGTTAGAATAGATCTGATAAGAATAGATTCAGTCAGAATGGATCTAGTGTGGCATAGGGCTGCACGTTGGTGAATATTGTGATATAAATAAACAGATATTCAAGTGGAGACAGTTCTAATGTCTCTCTGCTGAAACAGCCTCTGAATTAAAAACACATTGTACATGTTAGTGTAGGAAACACTCTTACTAACATCGAGTTCAGAACAAACCCTTTTACACCACAATAAATACAATACACATTAAAGAAACAGAAAACCAAGCTACAGACACACACACACAAACACACACATTTAAAACACACAACACACATTCCATATTGAAACTGGGTTATTTATTCAGGTCAGTGGACACGCCACACAGGGCTGGTTGAGTGTTGAGGGAAGTGTCTTGTGTCTCCAGTGTTCTGAGCCACTGGCTGGAAGTAACATGGAGAGGGTGGGGGGGTTGGTGTGGGGGGTTGTGTGTCTGTAGTGTTGATTGTTTATGTTTGATGTGTGTGGGTTGCTTTCAGACATCCCAATTCAATGCCATAATAAAATGGAGGAGCCGGTAAGGTGAACTATATGTTGTTGCACTGTCCAGAGGGCCAAAACCGTTTCACCATGAAGCTCTAGTTGTGGACGGTCATCCGTTCAGGGCCTCTGTCAAGGCAGTCACATGTCTGAAGGGATTTCTGCCCTTTAGTGAGCAGGGCAGGCACAACTTCCAGATCTACCCGGCCAGTTTGGCCAGGGTGTGGCAAATAGACTGTTGAGTGGCATGACGATGCCACCAGACAAACAGAACACTATGCAAGGCAGATGGATTTCATTGCACTCAATACATAATGTTAATGGTAATATTATGCTATTATGCATAATGCTAATGCTTTCCATAATGTGGAATCATCAAATACAGTCGTCGAGCTGCACTTCCTACAGCGCTGATGGTCTGTCTGCTCAGGGGTGTTTTCATTGTCATTGTTCAGTGTGGCAGGGTCCAACGCTGAACACAAGCATTGCTTAGTTTTAATTTTGTTTAGTTCGTTTTAATTACTGATGAATAGAAAATGTAAAATAGCATAACCTGGACAAATAACAAGAACAGTCAGTTCAACTGAGCATCTTTTAACCCTAACCCATTCATAATCATGACATCATGACATTTTCATGAAGGTAAAAACAATTTCTGCTTTTCTTTTTGGTAAAGTAGTCTCTCAAATTCCACCAGGTTGTTGTATTTAACTGAAAATAAAAAAAAGTATGAATAGTGGTGACCAGTATGAATAGTGGTGACCAGTGTGGATAGTGGTGACCAGTATGGATAGTGGTGACCAGTATGAATAGTGGTGACCAGTGTGGATAGTGGTGACCAGTATGAATAGTGGTGACCAGTATGAATAGTGGTGACCAGTGTGAATAGTGGTGACCAGTGTGGATAGTGGTGACCAGTATGAATAGTGGTGACCAGTGTGAATAGTGGTGACCAGTATGAATAATGGTGACCAGTATGAATAATGGTGACCAGTGTGAATTGTGGTGACCAGTATGAATAGTGGTGACCAGTATGAATAATGGTGACCAGTATGAATAATGGTGACCAGTATGAATAGTGGTGACCAGTGTGAATAGTGGTGACCAGTATGAATAGTGGTGACCAGTGTGGATAGTGGTGACCAGTGTGGATAGTGGTGACCAGTATGAATAGTGGTGACCAGTGTGAATAGTGGTGACCAGTATGAATAGTGGTGACCAGTGTGGATAGTGGTGACCAGTGTGGATAGTGGTGACCAGTATGAATAGTGGTGACCAGTATGAATAGTGGTGACCAGTATGAATAGTGGTGACCAGTATGAATAATGGTGACCAGTATGAATAGTGGTGACCAGTGTGGATTGTGGACGGTGACCAGTTTGTGTTTTTCTTGCAGCATTTCCAAGATGGCCGCCGGGCCCAGCAGCACATTGAGAACTCCTGGAAACAGTTGGAGTCGGTACGTGACCCTTGACACCTGACCTGTGACCCCTGAACCCAACACCTGACCCTAACCTGACACCTGATGTGTAACCCCTGAACCCAACACCTGACCCTAACCTGACACCTGATATGTGACCCCTGAGCCCAACACCTGACCTTAATGTTTGACACCTGATGTGTGACCCCTGAGCCCAACACCTGACCCTAACCTCTGACACCTATGTCTCATGACCATCTAAACATCTATATAAACCAGATGCTGTGTGATTCATATCTTCTAATTCTTCTTCTTCTTGTGTTGTTTAGAGTAAACGTCGGTTTGAGCGGGACTGTAAGGAGGCAGAGCGAGCGCAACACAACTTTGACAGAATCGACACTGACAACAAGACTGATGGAGAGAAGGTAGATAGAGAGACAGATAGATAGACAGGTAGATAGTTAATATCTAGAAATGAACTACTGTTGTTAAAGCGAGGTTATATCGGGTCAAAGGCAACGTACCTTGTATTGAGGTGGATGCAGTAAGTTCAAGCATTCTGGAAAACCTGCAACATAAAAGCTCCTCACCAGTGTGAACGGCTGAATGGACTCTTTAACCATTACCTCAGATTAGTAACAGAGTTTACTAGCTAACTGGCTAATATGTGACTCCCATACAAATCAGCCCCAACCCCTTAAAAGGGAGCCCACATAGGGAGCCACTATATAAAACTGACCCACTGATATGGGCAGAAATATGTGTCAGTAGTGTTACGAAAAGCCTTCTGGCTAATCTAACAAAAGTGTTAGATGGTGAGATATGGAATGTTTGTAAGAAAGGAAGAATGCTGGCTGAAGGGATGATGTTTGCTGCAGAGCTCACCAGTGTGGAGGAGGCCAGCCCAAGCCTTGGCTTCAGCTGGAGCGACCAGCTCTTGCGTCTCCTCTGGTGTCTTCCAGTCCGTTCAGTATAGTTAAATCATTTAAAAGCCGTAGATAGAAAACAGAAACAATCCGGGCAGGCTGAAGGGCATAGCAGTCACTTATAAATTGGTAGGCCTTTGTTCACCTCCAAGTGAGCACCGTGTGCTCACTCACCATGGCCGTGCACAAGAGGGAGAGAGGCGGAGCCCCAGTTCAAACCTCCCTCTTAAACTCAGTCAAATCACATGATCCCACAGTGAGACTCTGCTACCATCCTCAGCCAGCATTAAAGGAAGAGAGAGAAAGATGTGTGCCTAACACTAATCCTACTGACTCTAACATTAGAAACTGAGTTTGAATAATTTATATTTGAATTTGAATTGCTCAATTTGAATAATTGCATTAAATTATTCAATTCAATTCAATTCCTGTAAACTTGAAACTGAATGTAATATGATGAAATTGCACCTATGTTTTTGACCATTTCCTTCACTCCCATTGTGGGAAATGTTGTATGATCGATTTTTATTAGATTTGTATTAGTTTGTTTCATATTGACTATATATTGTCATTGATGAATAACAGTGAAGGTTAGTACTAGTACTAGTACTAGTACTGCTGGCTTGTAGTTAAACCAATGTTCCGCGGCGTGCATGCACAACTCGGCATAACACCGGCATTTCAGGACTTTGCGGTTGTTCAAATAGAAACCACATTAATAAGCCCATCTCGTTAATTCAGAAAAACAGGGCATACGCTTCCATATCAATCCCTACAAGTCGCCACAATGTGAGTCAAGGAAATGGTCAAAAACAGGTGATTGGCCGAAAAGGAGTTCTGTGAATCTGCACTTGATTATTCAAGTTAAACAATACAAATTCAAATTATGTGATTCAAATTCAGTTTTTTAATGCAATTATTCAAGTTGAGCAATTGAAATTCATATAAATTATTCAAATTCAGTTTCTAGTGAACCCTGCACCGTGTATCGTACCAAACCGTGAACCGTTGGTAACTACCAGTTTTCTAACCATGACCCTCTCTCTCTGTCTTAGCGCTGCTCACTGAAGGTACGTCAACACACTGTCCAACACACACACACACACACACACACACACACACACACACACACACACACACACACACACACATACACAAGATCTTGTATGTGACATCCAAATGTATTTGCATATACACATACTCTCCCTCATATTCATATATGAGATGCTGGTCTATATTGAATAGGCGACCCCGACTACAGAGAGTCGGAGTGGTGGACCTGGTGTGAGCATCTAAAAATGCCCATTCATTTGCAAAGGTGTGTTGTTTAACACGTCACGTGTCACAAGACACTGGAAACGTGACGTTCAGTCAGGCGAAACGTTATGAAGCTCCCAACGTTACGAGAACCGCTAACGTTGGCCGTAAACCACGCGGTGAAACATTCACACATTCACCAGTGAAACATTCACACATTCACCAGTGAAACATTCACACATTCACTAGTGAAACATTCACATATTCACCAGTGAAACATTCACACATTCACCAGTGAAACATTCACACATTCACTAGTGAAACATTCACATATTCACATATGGTATATATTAGGGTAAAGGTTTTAAGCAGAATGGCCCCACCACTGACTGATACTCAAACAGTACAGTGGGGGAGCTTGGATGCAAAAAGACAAAATAATATCAAAACTTAGAATAATCTCACCTTGATAATTGTTTGCATCTGCAACCAATAGTAGATTTTCTTTATTTAGCTGATATTATTTATCAGCAGATATTTCTCCATAAGATATGAAGATGTTATTTCTCCACCAGATATTGTAGATGTTATTTCTCATCAGATATAGTTCATCCAGCAGTTATTGTATAAATGCTTTCCCAGCAGGTGTTATTTGTCAAATAGTACTGTACATATTTTACTGTGTCGGTCCAGGCTCGTCAGACGGCGCAGCAGAAACAACAGGCTGCTGAAGAGTCCAGGAAAGACTACCTGACCAGTTTAAACCAGTTCAACCAGAACCAGCACCAACACTACCACACACTGGTACCAGTTATATACCAGGTAACTGCTACAACAATACAACTATACTATATTGCTGCTGAGTAAAAGTGGCACGCCATGATGCAGAAAGTTTCAGTGTAATTGAGAGTATATGCATGTATAGGCTGTGTACTGATGGTTCTACCGGGACACCATAGATAAATGATTATCAATTATGACAGTGTATGAGTGTATCAATCACGTTTATTTGCAGACGTGTGCTGTCATATCAGTCCATGTGCAGGAGACCATATATATAACAGTAATAACTGGATTACAGTGTATCAATGGCCCAGTTGGTGAGTCTGCAGGTTTTGATGCTGCTCTTTTTACTGGCTTTTTTAATATGGTGGCAATATTGATCCTGCGACATCCCATCACAGTAAGTTAATGGGTTGGATCCAGTGCCAGTTCATACTCCCATCTCACTCAGACAATCATGTCCTGATTAGTGTCCTTTCCGACACTAACTGCTGGGTATTGTCCCTAACCATGGAAACATACAGGTGAGTCAGTGCAGTGTCAGGGTGCACCTTTTCACTTTTCAATTTTTCAAGTTCCATCACATGCTCAAAGGCAAAGCATAGGGTGTCATCACGAGACTACTGGAGTGGGAAATCTTCCGTGGGGTAAATGACCCCCCGCGGCCAGTCGGTTGATAATGTTCTCCAATGGAGAACGACCGGTCTCTGTTCCCCTGTCGTGGTATCCCCATACGGGCCACCACAGTAGCACAGGCTTGCTACCTCCCGGTTGTGACAGGATACAGGGAAGAGAGTTTACTGGCCAGTGCACCGTTTTATTTTACAACTAAATATAACAGGCCACCGTGTAGATCAGTGGTTCTCAATCAAGTCCTCAAGGACCCCCTATCCTGGAGGTTTTAGCTCCAGCCTTACTCAGGCACACCTGAACCAATTAGAGGCTTCAGGTTTTCATGATACTTTAATTGGTTCAGGTGTTTAGTTTAGTTAATTAGTGAAATTATCAAGGGTTGTTCAGTGAGTATTGAGACGGTGGAAGCATTGATACGAGATGATATGGATCCTCTGGCTTTCGACGAGGGCAGGTCAATTCAGTCTGTAATAACAAAGTAGGAGTCCGATGAGGTTCGTAAGAGGTGACTACTAATTCCTCCCACAGGAATGCCATGGGACAAAACCAGGTCAAGGGTGTTTCCACCATGCTGGGGCTTCATTTACAAATTGAGTAAGGTTGCTCTCTCCCTGTCTGTCTGTCTGCCTGCCTGTCTCTCTCTCTGCAGCGTATCCAGGACATGGAGGAGAGGAGGATAGAGAGAGTTGGGGAAGCGATGCGTTCATTAGCGGAGGTGGAGAGGAAAGTTCTTCCTATCATCAGTCAATGTCTGGAGGGGGTGACGGATGCTGCAGAGAGCATCCAGCCCAGGATTGTGAGTGACCTCTGACCTCTAAAGCTATAGATCTGTTATTAATGTAATAATATAATAATACTAATAATATAGTATAATACAGATCTGTTATTACTGTAATATAATAAAACTCTTATTATATATCTGTTATTACTGCAGTAATATAGTAATAATATAATACAGATCTGTTAGTACTATAATAATCCATACTGCTCTGGTATCAGCTTAGGGTCCATATTACATCAGAGTTAGCCAACCAATAGGCATATGAAGCCAAAAGTAAAACAATTGAAATGTGAAAAGTCCCGGGTGCAAAAAAAAAGTGAAATTGTGCAAAGAGTGAGAATGTGCAGTAGTGCAGTAGTAGTTCTTGGGTGTGTGGGGGGTGGGGGACTGGTGGTTAATCCAGGAATGAGTTGTATAGTCTGATGGCGGTGGGCAAGAAGGACCTCCGATGTTGCTCCGTGGTACCGAAGCAGGATGAGTCTGCTGCTGAACGTCTCCTCTGCCTGGACAGAGTGAAGTGGGTGAGAGACGTTGTCCATGATGACCAGCAGTTTGACCAACATTCTCCTCTCAGCCAGACCCCACCTTCCTCAGCAGTTTGTGTATCCTGTTGGTGTCTGCGGCTTTTATGCTGCTGCCCCAGCACACAACCGCAAAGAAAAGGGCACTTGCCACCACCGACTGGTAGAACACGTTCAGCATAGTTCTACATACGTTAAAGGACCTGAGCCTCCTCAGGAAGGAGAGTTGGCTCTGGCCCTTCTTCTCTGTAGCCTCAGTGTTCCCACTCCAGTCCAGCTTGACATCCAGGTGCACTCCTAGGTACCTGTAGGACTGCACCTGTTACAAAGTCACAGGTTGGACCCAAGTGCAGAACCGAACTCAGAGTATGGATAAACAATGATTCATTGAGAAGGGGAAAAACCGGGGTCTAGGCTGGAGCGGAGACAGGGGAAGGAGCTGGAGGCGGAAGCAGGGAGAGCCGGAGGGACTGGTGGCGATTCTGTCAGGCAGATGATGAGCAGGTAGGCAGGTAGGGAGAAGAGCGGTATGGCTGGGTGACGGGTTGAGATCCTGGGGTAGAAGAGAGACACAGTTAGATGGAAGGAATACACAGAGCTAGAAATCACTCGTAGTAGTTGAGGCCAGGAACATGAGCTGGCCACACTGGCTGAATCAATGATCTGGCGATGAGTAGGAGGAAAGCCGGGGTTTAAGTACTGGTGGTGATGATTAGATGGATGGCAGGTGTGCGGGGTGGAACAGGTGAGCGAGAGATGGTGATGAGTCAGAGACTGAAGCCACGCCCGCCAACACAGACACACAGACAGACAGAGACAGACAGGTAGAGACACACGGGGAACACAGGAGGCTCGGCCGAGACCGTGACAGCACCAAGTCTACATCCTCCCCCGGATGGAAATGGGGGTAACTGGTGCCTTAGTCCTCCTGAAATCCACCACCATCCCCTTGGCTTTCCCCACGTTGCGCTGAGCTGCAGATGGTTCTGGTTGCACCACTCAACAAAGTCACCAACTAGTCCTCTGTACTCCCCCTCCTGATCCCCCCTAACACATCCAACAATTGCAGAGTCGTCTGTGTCATACCTAATGTCGGATGTGTAGAGAGTGAACAGGAAGGAAGCCAGGACGGTCCCCTGGGGGCCCCTGTACTACCGACCACCAGATCTGACACACAACCCTGCAGCCTCACATATTGTGGTCTGCCAGTCAGGTAGTCTATGATCCAGGTCACCAAGGGACCATCCACCTGCATTGCCCCAAGCTTATCTCCCAGGAGTATTGGCTGAATGGTGTTAAAAGCACTGGAGAAATCAAAAAACATGATCCTCACAGTGCTGCCCGCCCTGTCCAGATGGGAGTGGGCTCGATGAAGCAAGTAGATGATGGCGTCCTCTACTCCAATGTTAGCCTGGTAGGGTCCAGTCCTTCCTTCACCAGGGGTCTGAGGTGAGCTAGCACAAGCCTTTCAAGGCTCTTCATGATGTGGGAAGTCAATACCACAGGTCTGTAATCCTTCAAGACACTGGGACGCCCTTTCTTAATCACCAGGCAGGAAGTCTTCCACAACAGTGGGAGCCTTTCCAGGCTCAGGCTCAGGTTGAAGATGTGCTGGAGTACTCATCTTCAACCGGAGATAGGGTTAGGGTCTGAACATGTAACGTCAGATGGACATCATTGATATTTTCCCACTCATTCAGTCCTTCATGTGGTGGAGGGGTTGGTTAGTCGGGAGCCTTGTACTCCTGGTGAGGACATCCAAGGAAAACAAGCTGACAGTTTGACCACTTGGTCTCTCCTGACATTTAAGATGAGTGAAAGGATGCATGCCTTGGACAATAAAATCTCTTAACCCACAAATAATGAATAAACATATTCAAAGAAATCACTCAACTAAACAGGGATATGTTGGAACAATGATAAACAGACAGAAATGAATCAGTTCAAAATAAATCAGTCTAGTCAGTTGTGTTCACTGTTCAGTTCAGTGTGATCAAGTCCAAATGATAATAAAAGTTCAGTAGGTCGGTACTTTATTATTACCTAGCTACTGAACAAACTACCCACTCAGTCGTCTGCGTTCAAGAGTCAGTGTTGGTCAGGAGCGAGTCTGTCAGTCAGCGTTCCCATGGGAACTGGCCAAAAGGATGAACAGCAATATCGCCGATGGTCGGAGAGCCGAGGGACCAAACAACCTTGACTGTACGGACCCAAGATCGGACTTGCCTCATTCCTGCTGGCAGTGACTGGTGCAGCATTTTAAAACTGCCGTCCACCAATGACTGACTGAGCTGTTGCCATGGTGACTTGTTACGTTTGTGTGACTCTGGTAAAGAGAGTGTCGTCACAAAGGCACAAAGCAAGTGGTCTGTTAACAGATAACAGATAAGTTAACAGTAAAATGCGAGGCTGTAAAAATGTGCTTTTAGAAATGACTTAAAAACATGAAGTGAGGGAGCTAGGCAGATCTTGACAGGCTCTGATATTGGAAGCTCTGGACAGGGGGATAAAGGTTGCTATAGGATGGGGCCATGTCATTCTCAATAAAATCAATTTTAAATCAATAGGTAGCCAGTGTAGATTTGCTCAGATGGTCTGCTAAGTCTGCTACAGGTGTGTGTACGCCCCCTTCCACACATAATAAAAATCTTTCTTTTACTAGATTGTGTTAGGATGTAGCTTTTATAGTTCACTATGATTACATACTGAGCAACCTTTTTTTCAACAAGCCTTCATTTAGTTTTATCTTGAGTAAATAGGTTTGTCACTAAAATCACACATCACTCTGTATTCTTGTGTCATCATACTGTTATTATTATGTTATCATCTCTCCCCCTAACCTCAGCCTGTTGGCTAGAGGCACCAGGGTCATAGTCACAACCAGACAGGGGTCAGCCAGGGGTCACATCTGGGATTGAGAGAGTGTGTGTGTGTGTGTGTGTGTGTGTGTGTGTGTGTGTGTGTGTGTGTGCCTGCGTGCGTGTGTGCGCACATGTACGTCAGGACACCCGGCAGGTGGTGGAGGTATACAAGTCTGGCTTCGACCCACCAGGGGATGTAGAGTTTGAGGACTACAGCGCCACCATTAGGCGAAGCATTTCTGAGTCCAGTTACCTTGACAACCGAGCCGAGGGGCGGAGACACAGCAGGAAACTCTGGCCATTCATACGCAAGAGCAAGGTACGCATACGCACACACAAGCACTAGCATACACACAAACACTGTCAACTTTAATTGTCATTTAACAATCTACAGGAAAGGGTTACTAATTATTGATTACTGATCAGTGATTACTCGTAGCGATTCTCAAAAAGGTCAGGTAATTTGCCACAACTGCTAAAAAGATTCTCAATATCAACCTCTTCTCTCACTCTCTCTAGTTGATGACTCTTCTCTCATCCCCCCGTCAGCCCCCCCCTCCACCACCAACTTCCCCCTCCCCAGGGGGTGTGGCCAATAGTCCCCAGTCCCCGCCTCCTCCTGCCAAAGAACCTATCACACAGCGGCTCAACGACCTCATGACATCTGGCTCCAGAACGAGGAAACAGTGCCTCCGCAGCCTCAAGAGAGGGGTACACACACACACACACACTCATATATACACAGAACACATATCTCTATGAGCTCATTCTAGAACACATATCTAATAATATAGATAATGAACAAAGGACAATATATCTAACCAGTACTATCTGACATGAGAAGAAAGACTGGCTGTAGGTAACCAGCATAAAGATGAAACTGTCAGAAAAGTGTCAGTGCCGTCCTTTAACTTTGCTATTGTAACTTCCTTTCCTCCATGCTTTTCTCTGATATGGATAGCTGTCACTCAAACTGGTGAGTACCACAACTGTCTGTCTGTCTGTCTGCCTGCCTGCCTGCCTGCCTGCCTGCCTGCCTGCCTGCCTGCCTGCCTGCCTGTCTGTCTGTGAGTAGCTAACCCTGAGATGCGTGTGTGTGTGTGTGTGTGTCCAGGGTTCTGGTCCAGAAGACTACAGTCATCTTCCTCCAGATCAAAGACGCAAAAAACTTCAAACCAGAATCAGCAACATCAATAGAGAAATCCAGAGAGAGAGAGAGCAGAGGTAACATACACACACACACACACACACACACACACACACACACACACACACACATAATACACACACATGACTGTGTTGTAGTAACAGGAATTATGAGCAATGAGTAGTGATACATTGTGATACATCTTGCCACTATGGGGTTCTGATGGGAGACGAGGTGGGAGATAGACGGTGTACTACAGAAATAAAACAGAACTCAAACATAGACCTTCTCTGTCTTGTTGTGATCCGCCCAGACCCAACTGAGATTTAAACAGGTTAGTTGGTGGAACAAAGGCTGACTACGAATCAGCCTAAACTCTCACAGGTGTGTCTACCCCTGCTGAGCTCCTGCACCTTCTCTCTGCCTACAGCTGATGCCTAAACCACACCCCACTGCCACAATGAATAAGCAGTACTACACTCACAACTTATATATATGTGTGTGTGTGTGTGTGTGTGTGTGTGTGTGTGTGTGTGTGTGTGTGTGTGTGTGTGTGTGTGTGTGTGTGTGTATGTATGTGTGTTGAAGAGATGCTCTGGCTAAGATGAGGGAAGTCTATGAGAGGAGTCCTGAGATGGGAAACGCCGGCAGCCTGGAGCCTCGAATGGACGAGGTGAAGCAGAGTCTGGAGAGATTGGAGGAGGAACTGCACAGGAACCAGGTTTCTACACACTACACACACACTGCACACACACTGCACACACTCATGAGGCCCATCACCTTTGTAAGTTGCTTTGGATGAAGTGACGACTTTACTTCTTGGTCCAGCGGTGGTTCTTTGGCTCGGACCAGGTGGTTGAAAAGGAGCTGGGGAGACAGTTGGATGGTCCAGGGGGGTGAGAGACGGTTTGTTCCTTACCGTTCTGGAGATACCTTACCATAGTGGAGGAAAACTGGCATAACCAATAGAACTGGTGTAACCATTATAACTGGCTCCCTGTAGCAGCTCATCCAGTTCAAGACCCTGGTGCTAGCCTATAGAGCAGTGAAAGGAACAGCTCCTTCTTACCTCCAGGTTATGGTCAAGCCTTACACCCCCGCCCAACCACTTCGCTCTGCTGCCTCAAGGTGACTGGTTGCCCCGTTGCTCAGAGGCCCCTGGGGGCCGATCTACACGGTCACGGCTCTTCTCTGTTCTGGCCCCACAGTGGTGGAATGAACTCCCCACTGATGTCAGGACAGCAGAGTCACTGCCCATCTTTCACTGCAGGCTGAAAACCCACCACCCACTACCCTGACCCTTCCTCTTCTAGAAACACTACCCTGACCCTTCCTCTTCTAGAAACACTACCCTGACCCTTCCTCTTCTAGAAACACTACCCTGACCCTTCCTCTTCAAGAAACACTACCCTGACCCTTCCTCTTCTAGAAACACTACCCTGACCCTTCCTCTTCTAGAAACACTACCCTGACCCTTCCTCTTCTAGAAACACTACCCTGACCCTTCCTCTTCTAGAAACACTACCCTGACCCTTCCTCTTCTAGAAACACTACCCTGACCCTTCCTCTTCTAGAAACACTACCCTGACCCTTCCTCTTCTAGAAACACTACCCTGACCCTTCCTCTTCTAGAAACACTACCCTGACCCTTCCTCTTCTAGAAACACTACCCTGACCCTTCCTCTTAGCTCTTGCCTATTTGTTTCACTTATTTGTCTCATCTGTTTAATAAAAGTAGGTATCTAACTTATTGATCTTCTACCTCAGCACTGGTTCTGCTCTTAGCAGTGACTAGTAGTTCTCTACCTATGTTGAATGACCTTATTGTAAGTCGCTTTGGATAAAAGCGTCTGATAAATGACTGGAATGTAAAGTAATGTAACCAATATAACTGGTAGAACCACACAGAAATTGTCAACCTTAACTCTCATCAAATCCACAATAACATTCTTTACTCTCTGTCTGTGTCTGTCTGTGTCTGTCTGTCTGTCTGTCTGTCTGTCTGTCTGTCTGTCTGTGTGTGTGTGTGTGTGTGTGTGTGTGTGTGTGTGTTCAGGGTTGGCTAGCAGAGGCAGAGAGCAGACTAGCAGAACACAACAGCACAAGGCAGAGCGGTGGTTGTGGGTTCAACTCCCAGGCCACAACGCCAGGCAGCAGCAGTCTGAGTCATCTGGATAATATTAACCACCAGGGGCCAGCGAGCAGAGAGAGGTAACTAACTGACTGACTGAATGACTGGTTAACTTACTGACTACTGCCTGACTACTGACTGACTGTCTCCCTGTTTGAATCACCTGGATAATATAAACCAGAGGCCAGTAAGCAAAGAGCTAACTAACTAACTAACTAACTAACTAACTAACTGCTGCTGGTCACTGTGATCAGTGGCGTTTCTACATAGAATTACACCCCGGGCGAGACCCCCTCCGAGCGCCCCCCCCCCCCCCCCCCCCCCCCCCCCCCCGAAATAAAAAAGAAACCCACAAAATTCTGCACAAACAGTCATGTTTTATTATAACAATATAAGTGATAACACACTTAAGAGAATCAATGAACACAATTCTGCACAAAACAGTATAAGTTATCAGAACTTAAATAAACACTATACACAATAAACACTATATACAAATAAACACTATACACTATACACTATATACATAAAAGTGGCAAAATATATACAATCAGATATATAAAAATGTAACAAGAGCAGAGATACAATGATATAAAATATTAAGAATAATATGCAAATAAAATACAGAATAAATATTCTAAATAGCACAAATGTAAAAATACACTAAAGAAAATCGAATTATTACACTATTGCACTAAGAACAGAAAACACAAACTAAAACTAAAACCTAACCTTTCTGGCCTTCCTTGATGCAAAATCATCAATAATGTCATCATACGAGATCTGCTCCCCTATTGAGTGATTGATACTGATGACTGCAAGGCCAGTGAGCCGTTCCTGAGACATGGTTGACCTAAGGTACGTCTTGATCAACTTTAGTTTTGAAAAGCTCCTCTCTGCTTGAGCCACAGTGACTGGCAGAGTAAGTGCAATCCTGAGAGCAGTCCAAAAGTTGGGGTAGATCTCCGATAGATCCTTATTGTGCATAAAAGTGATAAGCTCAAGGAGGCTCATGGTTTTTGATGGCAGGTCAGGGAAGTTCTTAATTTCCTGCACAAGCTCTCTACTGTCCAAATCAGAGTGCCCTTCAAAGTGCAGTGTGGTGCCTAGTGCCTCACATTGCTCTGCCAGCTCCTCATCTGCAAGACTTGGGAAATTTGTCAGAACCCCGAATTTGTTTCCCACATTTTCCAATGTGGAAAACCTCTCCTTGGTGGCTGACGTGGCTGCATCAACGACAACATTGAAGAATCCAACCTCCAATTTCCTAAGTGCATCACTGATAGGCTCATCATATGATTCATATGAGAAGTGGCGCTTTGTGGACCTCAGCCTTTTTTCTTTCAAAACAGCCTCCACATTCATTTCTTCACAAAGGTCTTTGGCCGCCATCTGTGCAGAAACAAAGCCACTTGCCCTGTAGCTCTGGAGACCTCGTTCAGTCTTCTTCAAAAGACTCACAGCTAGGTCCACATGCATATTAGGAGACTGCATGAGTTTGCTGACATGCTGTATTGCAGATAGTATGTCATACCAAACAACCGTGCAGATGCTGAAGCGGTACGACCCCACCTCCTCAGACAAAGACTGGGCCTCCGCCTTTATAGCAGGGTCTTTGGTGTGGTCTCTCACCTCGATTAAAGCCTCTCTCACGGCAGCTCCCTGGTACCTCATGGGCTCGACGCTCTTGACCTTGCTCTCCCACCTTGTTTCTGCCCACATCTTTAAGGTGATGCTCACATGGTTCTTCAGTATGGCCCATCTTTGGGTGGAGGCTGAAAATAATGTGTAAAGCTTTTGCAGGACACCAAAGTAGCTCACAGCATCAACAGATCCCTTAGCAGCATCACACACAACTAAATTCAATGTATGCGCCCCACATGGCACAAACAGAGCTCGGGGATTCTTTTCTAAGAGCCTGGCTTGAACTCCCTTATTTTTCCCTTTCATATTTGCCCCGTTGTCATATGACTGTCCTCTGCAGTCTTCAAAAGGAATTCCCAACTCCTCAAGTCTTGTCAGGATCATGGATGCCAAGTGCTGGCCTGTGGACTCCTCTGCCTCCAAAAATCCCATGAAATGTTCCTTGATATGGGGCTTCTCTATCAGTGACACCACTCTAATAACCACTGATAACTGTTCTGTGTGGCTTATATCTGGGGTGCAGTCCAGAATTATTGAAAAAAACTTTGCCTGCTTGATATCATCCACTATAGCAGATATGATTTTGCTGCTCAACAAATCAATTAGCTCATTCTGCACATAATTGCCTAGGTAGCTGTTGTGACTTGCTGTTCCTCTTGTGACACGGTTAAGGTGATCTTTCATAATGGGATCAAACCTGGCCATAAGTTCGACCTCTTTGAGAAAATTCCCATTTGATGGTGTGAACAGTGTTTCTGTGTGTCCCCTTAGAGCCAAATTTCGAACTGCCAGTGACTGCACAATAGCAGTGAGACGTGTCAGCACTGCTCTCCATCTCACCCTCTCAGCCTCCAGAAGTGCCATCTCCTGCTTATCAATAGTTTCCCCACTTCTTAACCTCACTGACAGTTCCTTCCATGCTTTCATGCAATTGAGGTGTTCTGCACTGTTTTCATGTGATGTGAGGTAAGCGCTCGCATGTTTCCAATTTGTCATTCCTGCTGAACTTGTTAAATGAATGATCCTCTTGGAAAACAATTTGCAGCAGAAGCAAAAGAGGCTGTTGTTCTCCATGGAATACATCAGCCAACTTCTTGCCATCTTTTCACCACTAACTAAAGTCCTCTTAAAATATTGGTGGTGGCAACTTCTCCCATCACTCTCATTCCTACAGAAAACAAAGTTAGGTGGCAACCTACTTGGTCCTCTGCGAACCAGCTCAGTCCGAATCGTGTCAGTCAGAGGTGAGGGCCAGTTAGCAGGGTCGGTTGACAGAGGCTCATCCTCAGCAGTGGGGCTCAGTGGGGGTTCAGCTCCAGGCGTTTCTATCAGACAGCATATTGGCACATTACTCAAAGCACATAGCAGGGGAACATAACACATGGGCCTACTCAGAAATTATCAAAAATATAAAAATTACATTAAATTGCAGTTGTCCAGTTGTCTTGTAGCCTAGGCATACCCCCTCCACACAAATACACACACACACACACACACACACACACACACACACACACACACACAGAGAGAGAGAGAGAGACATGCAAAAACCCACCTGAAGGCTCATGCTGGGGAGAAGTAGGCCTAGAGGCAAAGAGGTCTTCATCCTCAATATCAGATATTTGTGGAGACGTACAAGTAGCTGAGGACACAGATGGTAGCTCATCCTGAAGGGTCGAGACCATTCCAGAAGAGGCCTGTGTAGCTGATGAGGTAGATGGCTGCTCCTCATCCTGAAGCACTGAGACTAAAGAAGAGTCCTGTCTAGCGGGGGAGGTGGGTGGCTCATCCTGACCAGTGGCAGAGGATGCTCCAAAATATTTTAGAAGTGCCCCTGAAATTGCAATTGAATTGCAGTTGAAATTGACATCAAAAGACCGTAGTCTACAATATAACTCTTATACAAAACATCCATGAATTGCAAATTTAAATAGGCTAAACATGCCCTTACATGCTAAATATCTGTCTTTTACGGTATATGAATCTATCTTTCAGGGAGGAACAATTAGCTGCTTGGTTACTCGAATTCTATGCATGGCACACTTTAAGTTATGACTGGTTAAACTATACTTTGTCACAAAATAGAGTTGTAGCAAATGGCAAATGTTTGTCTTTGAAACTACCTACAGAAGATATGAACATTCCGTTGGCTAATTACAGGGCCCAACGTTAACCCAAATGATGGAAATAAATAATAACTGAACTTGTAACAGTTTTGTTGCAAAGCACATTGTTGTATAAGCATAGCCAGCATCATAGCAAGAAGGCTAACAGTAACAAACGTGTTATACCCACCAATTAATATTAGCCCTTCATGATTCATGACATGGATACCGTAATCATACAGAGAGCACATAGTGGCATACCTTTATCTTTTGCTCGTTTCTCCTCTTCTTCTTTTCTTTTTTTCCTAAATTGGGCACCTGATGGCTTTGACCTTTTCCTGTCCATCTCTGTGTTTATTTGGCACTCGACAATCAACAGATTTCCCATCCCCCAACACTGTCACTCACGACCAGAAGTCAAGACTAAACCAATTCACCTTGGTGACCAAATAGGCCTAATCGTTTTGTATTACCTATTTGTATTAGCCATTTCACAAAAACCAAAACGTGCAGGAATTATGCCTGTAATTATAATATTATGAATGAAATGTGCGTTATTTGGAAGAAAGTCGAGGTGTGACTGACTTTAGCCCACTAATTTCATTAGAGTAGGCTATTGCTCTATACAGTGGATCCCCCGTTCCCCCCCTCGTCCATTTGGGAGACCCAGAGGTGAACTGTCCCCCGCGCGTGGCGTCCCCCTCCCCTTTCCCCTTCTCGATTCGTGAGCGAATGTGTAAAGCTCGGCAGGAAGTCAGACACAGGAACGGCATAGAGCATCCGTTCAATTTCCAAAATATAACACATTTCAAAATAAAACACCCTGATTGATGGTATTTCTGAGTTGTGTCTAAACTTTTACCGTCTGTGAGCGAGAGAGACGAGCAGGCACACGCACACAAGCAGAAAGAGAGAGATTTATGTGCATTTTAATTGACACCATACTGCTCAAGTATACATAATACTCAGTGCTTAATTTGTAAAATAAGAGATGCCGGGGCTCAACTCGCGTTGCCTCGCGCACCTACTCTTGTAAGGTTCACTGGACGTAACGTTGTTTAATACCAGTTTAATATACGTGTTGTTGTCGCACTTTAGAGCCCTGATTTGCCGGAGCGCAAAATCAGATTCTAGGCATTTGCCACTCGCTGCCTTTTCTTTCCGTGTCCAGTGTGTTCCCGGCGTGAGCTTCTGTGCACGGCACCTTCTCAGCAAGCAGGGGCGCCTGCAGCTGCAGGGGGCGCCAATTTGCCAATTCCCCACACAGTGTTATGATAGATAATAGAAAACCGCTTCGCGGCCAAGATGATTTTTTTTTTTTTAAGTGCTTGTGCCGCCCTCCATGTGTCATGAAAAAATGCCGCCCCGGGCGGCTGCCCGGTTCGCCCGTGCCCAAAACCGCCACTGACTGTGATGCCCCTTCCATGTGACATCTGTAGTTGAGATTGGTTCTCTGAGAATAATCATTTAATGGTTTTATTGTTCTCTTGTGTTTGTTGATGATTGACATTAAGGTTGAGGAACCTTGGTTGGAGTTCTAACATTTCCACATCAGATCTGGATGTCCCTCTCAAATTATAAACTATTATGTCTTCTGTATACGCTGCTTTTCCAAACTCGGCATCCGACCATCTTGGTAGGGGGATCCCTCTCTGAGTAGTCCCTCCTTTTCTGAGTAGTCCCTCCCTCTCTGAGTAGCTCCTCCCTTTCTGAGTAGCCCCTCCCAAGGTGTCTTCCATTTTTTCCTAAAAGGTTTTTCCTTGTCCTCTGTGAGGGTCCAAGGCTGGGGGATGTTGTGTACTAACCATTTACTGTTTCACACTGTGAAGCCCTGAGAGACTGACCATGGTTAAGGGCTTTAAAGTAAATGTGATTTGATTTGATTTATTTTAGGTTTTTAGGTTTTGAATCACTTTTGTATGTTTTTGTATGTCTTCTCACTTTTATTTGATGTGGAGTACATTGCATTAGGGGTGGGCGATTATCGTTTTTATAATCGCGATTTAATTATGTAATCGTGGCGAAATTTCAAAATCGTTCATTTCGATTGTTATTTAGGCTACAAGAACGAGGAACGTCTAGAAGCGCCAGTTAGCAAAGCAACCAGTGTGTGTGTGTGTGTGTGTGTGTGCATCAGACGTAACATCACTTTCCCGTGAATGAATGGACCAAATACTTTCCCCAATGCTGCGTTCATGAACTGTCCCCTTAAAAAATACTATGTGGTATTCAGTCACGTCCCTCCGTGTTCAGACAGGTTTGGACCGTTTGTTGTTGTTTTTTTTGCGAGCCGCAAGCGAATGTGTCAAGCCGGGCAGGAAGTTAGACACAGGAACGGCATAGAGCATCCGGTCAATTTCAAAATAAAACAAATTTCAAAATAAAACAAATAAAATAATCGTTCATTAATTGTAATCGAGGTAAAAGTTTGAAATAATCACGATATAGATTTTTAGTCATATCGCCCACCCCTACATTGCATTGCATCTTAATTTACAGAATGTGCTATATAAATAAAGTTTGATTTGATAAGTAACAAACATGGCCCAATCCCAATTCACCTCTTAGCCCTTCCCCTCCGTTTTGCGCATTCATGTGTAGGGGTAGGGCGAAGGTCTAGGGCTACATGGGCCTCCAAATGGAGGTTTTTCAGAGGCACACTACAAACCGAGGGTTAGGAGAAGTCTCCAACAATCATCGGCAAGATGGTGGGAACGCTGCACAAGCAACAAAAGGAAACCACAAATGTAGTATTTTCTTTGTTAATAAAGATTTAAAAAATATTCTAACCATGGTATTATCTTAGTTTAATGTCGTTTCAATGTATTATAGACCTTTTCTTTATAACAAGTATAACAACAAATCGCTAGTATGCCGATGTCTCTACCTCGCTAGTTAGTTACGTTACAACATTGTTTTTAGGCTGATTTGTGCATGACAGTTTTGCATTTTTACATATTTCCATGTTGCATTTCCCCCTTTGATGGCATATGACGAAATATAACTAAAGTCCAGCAGCGAAGTTGCTGCACTTGTTCCGGCTCCTCTAATACCAGACTGGCAGGGTAACGTTAGGAGCACGGCTTGCCTAACTGACTAACTGACGGAATCCCTTTCTGTCTCTCTCTCTGTCTTGTCTCTCTGCAGTCCTGATGGCAGCTATACTGAAGACCACAGTGCAGAGCTTCATTTTAAATCTCGTAGCTCAGAGTTTGATGATGATTTTGATGAAGAGGAGCCTTTACCCAGTATTGGGACCTGCAAGTCCCTCTACCCATTCCAAGGTATTCTATTCTATTCTCGCCTAGTGCTACTCTGTGCTACCATGTCGATTTTATGGTATTTTATTACTCTATGGCAGGGGTAGGCAATTAAAATTTCAAGAGGTCCAAATTTCAAATTTCCTCTCCAGCAAAGGTCCGAACCATCATAACATTAAACTTGCACTATGATTTCGTGGTCTCTAATGTAGTCTATGACTATAAAATGAAATAGGCAAAGTACATTTCAACCATATTTATTGTAAACAAGTAGGCCTACAACAAGTAGATTTGAACTTGCTTTTCCCTGCTCATTCCATGCTCAACATTCGTTGAAATGAACTGCCCCCATCAGACAAAGCTTCTATTTGAGTATAATGGCGTTTGTCAGGTCTAGGCCTATCAGGTCTGGATCTGTCAGGGCTATCAGGTCTGTCAGGTCTTGGTCTATCAGGTCTGTTAGGTCTGGGTCTATCAGGTCTGTCAGGGCTATCAGGTCTGGGTCTATCAGGTCTGGGTTTGTCAGGGCTATCAGGTCTGTCAGGTCTTGGTCTATCAGGTCTGTTAGGTCTGGGTCTATCAGGTCTGTCAGGGCTATCAGGTCTGGGTCTATCAGGTCTGTCAGGGCTATCAGGTCTGGGTCTGTCAGGTCTATCAGGGCTATCAGGTCTGTCAGGTCTGGGTCTGTCAGGGCTATCAGGTCTGTCAGGTCTGTCAGAGCTATCAGTTCTGTCAGGTCTGTCAGGTCTGGGTCTGTCAGGTCTATCAGTTCTGTAAGGGTTATCAGGTCTGTCAGATCTGTCAGGGCTATCAGGTCTGTCAGGTGTGGGTCTATCAGGTCTGTCAGGTCTGGGTCTATCAGGTCTGTCAGGGCTATCAAGTCTGTCAGGGCTATCAGGTCCGTCAGGTCTGGGTCTATCAGTTCTGTCAGGTCTGGGTCTATTAGTTCTGTCAGGTCTGGGTCTATCAGTTCTGTCAGGTCTGGGTCTATTAGTTCTGTCAGGTCTGGGTCTATCAGTTCTGTCAGGTCTGGGTCTATTAGTTCTGTCAGGTCTGGGTCTATCAGTTCTGTCAGGTCTGGGTCTATCAGGTCTATCAGGTCTGTCAGTTCTCTCGATTGGCCACTCCAACTTATCCTCACCTCCTGCTCCTAAACCTTGAGTTCCTCAAGGTTTTATTTCAGGATCTATCTCCCTTTCTTATACATGCTCCCTCGGGGTCAAATTATTAAAAAATATAATACACAGATACTGAATACCTCCCCATAAAGACCAGGCTCACCACCCTCTCCAGGACCTTAACTCACTTAACTCACTTGATATTAATAAGGACCACATTAACCCAGGTGTGACATCCCTTCACTTCCCTGTCCGATACAGAATTTATTTTGAAATGTTATTGTTTGTCTATAAAGCGTTGCATGGCATTACATCTAGCTAAATTTCTGATCTGCTGTCCCCCTACAATGCTGCGAGAGCCCTCAGGGATCCTGGCTGCTTCACGGTCTTGCCTGAAACATATGGGTCTGTGGAATAGCCTTCCCCAAAGCATCTGAATCTACTGAAGCTTTAAAACATAGGCTGAAAATGATTTTTACTCCATGGTCATTATACTATATGTCTAACTTGCTCTTTTAAATACAGTATTTGTTGTAATTCCTGATTTTGTTTCGTATTGTTTCATTATTTTATTTAATTGTTAATTAATGTATGCTTCTATTTTCTTATGATGTTTTACTGATACAAATTTGTTTTGTGTTTTAAAGCACTATACAAATTAAGCTGAAATTGAAATTCTATTGGACTCTTTGGTTTTAGTGTGTTTTAATGGGCCACTATAGGCCACAATGGTCTAATGTATTTTATGCTGTTCCACTGAGCATTGTCATTTCAATGTGTTTCTATTGTTGTTCTACTTTAGGCAGGAGGGAGGGGGCCGTCCTGCTATTTCTTTCAAATGTTCAAATTTCAAATTTCAAATTTTCTTCTCCAGGTCAGAATGAAGGTACTATCTCCATGGTGGAAGGGGAACTACTTTCTGTGGTGGAGGAAGACAAGGGCGATGGCTGGACCAGAGTACGGAGGAACCAGGAGGAGGAGGGATATGTCCCCACCTCCTACATCAAAGTCTTCCTGGACAGCAACGCCAAAGGTGCTATGACCTACATATGACCTTCATATGAACTACATATGACTTTCACATTACCTAGATATAACCTGCACATGACCTTCATATGACCTAGATATAACCTGCACATGACTTACATATGACCTCCATATGACCTACATATGACTTCCACATTACCGAGATATAACCTACATATGACCTACATATGACCTCTACATGATGTCCATATAAAGTATTGACTCCATGTGAGCTAATAATGATATATGTATAATCTACATATAAACCATGAGAAGCTGCATACCAACTCCTCACGACCTCCTTATGACCTCCCTATGACTTCTAATTGACTTCCGTCAATTGGAACCCATGCGAACTCTAGAAGACCTCTGACCTTTAACCTTGTTGTGACCAGCTGACCAGCAGCTCTGAATGTCGGAACTCCTGGAGTGCTGTTTTGATAACATCTGTGTGTGTGTGTCTGTATGTGTGTGGTCAGATTGGCCAAGCCTTATCTACCAACACTAGTGTTGATGATGTCATCGGGTGGTTTCTATGGATACCAGGCAGTCTGGTCTCTGCCTGTCTATCCATCTTCTATGTGTGGGCTAGTCTATTCATTGTATATCTACAGATCTGGAGTGTTCTCAGCTCTGCCTGTCTCTGTGCCCTGTAGTTCGACTCCGCTTAGCTTGTCTATGTGTCCTACATCTATGCTCTGCTCTTCCTGTCTATATGTCCTATATTTATAAGGTGAATGTTTCTCAGGGCCTGTTTGTGTGCCCTATATCTATATCTGTATCTGTGTCTGGATCTAGATCTAGATCTGTATGCTGCTCTTATTGCCTGTCTATGCGCTCTATATCTTTTCCCAAGGGTTGGGCTGCTGTTGCATGCCATCTCCATGGCATGCAGCGTATGATTGGCCAATTCAACCCCAACACACACACACACACACACACACATACACGGCACTAAAGGATGTGGAGGTGATGTCACCATGCCAAAGGTGCTTTTTGCTAGTCCCAAACTGATATGGGCTACTAACCTACTAGTCTACCATCGTTTACTACCTTACTTAGACTACTAACCTACTAGTTTACCATCCTTTACTACCTTTGACTACTAACCTACTAGTCTACCATCGATTACTACCTTACTTAGACTACTAACCTACTAGTTTACCATCCTTTACTACCTTTGACTACTAACCTACTAGTTTACCATCCTTTACTACCTTACTTAGACTACTAACCTACTAGTTTACCATCCTTTACTACCTTACTTAGACTACTAACCTACTAGTTTCCAGTGGTGTAGTCAGCCCATATTAAGTTGGAGTGACTTGACCATGGCAACACAACCAATAAAGTATTTCAGTATTTGATTTCTCTACTCTTACTGCTAATTTAGTTCTAGAAGCGACCTAGTGGACCTTGAAATGCTATAAATGCTATAAATGCTATAAATGCTGTAAATGCTGTAAATGCTGTCTTCTAGCTTTCCTTCACCAGTGACACCTCTTTCAGAAACAGAACCTTGTATCGGCTGTAAAAAAACATCAGGACTCTGAATTATTATTATTATGTATATTACTAGCAGTAGTATGTGTTAATGAGTGTTAGCAGAAGGAAAACCTCAGATGTGACCCAGATGGAGTTTATCAGAATCAGAACCTCCTGTCTGACCCTGCCAGTTCTAACCTGTCTGTCTCTCTGTCTGTCTGTCTTTCTGTCTGCCTGTCTGTCTCTCTGACTGCTCATCTGTCTGCCTGTCTGTGTGTCTATCTTGTAGGCTTTGTGCAGACTAGTCGGCTAGTCTAGTACTTGACTAGTAAGGCCACTAGACGGCGCTGTGGGAGATGATGACTAGTCGTCCACAAGAAGTGATGCATAAAGGAAAGAACACTGAGGAAGTCTGGTAAAAGCATTTATATGGACAATAACACACATGGAAGCCTTTTCTAATGACCAAACAGATCAAAGAGAGATCACATATGAAATAGAGAACACACAGAGATCGAATAGAGATCAACCAGATCAAATAGAGATCAGAGGTCTGATAGAGAAAAAAACGGGATCAAATAGAGATCAGACAGACTGACAGAGGCAAACAGGGATCAAAAAGAGATGAAACAGGGATCAAAGGTCAGAGATCAAACAGATCTGACAGAAATCAAACAGAGATCCAATAGAGATCAGACAGACAGCCAGAGACTTCAGTAGAAGGTTCTGAATCAAGGAGTTAGAGAGGAGGAGGGAGGAGATGAGGAGCATTGAATGGTTACCATAGAAACCACTCTTCAGGCCAGTACTCATAGTAACCACTCCATTAACTACATATCAGATTGATACTGTTGCCTAGCAACACCAGGAACACCTTTTCCCACTCTGGCACCACCCATACAGATGGTTACCACGGTGAGTGTCTCATTGGGTTTCCATCACGCCTTCCAACCTGAGTCTAGTGACAGTCTACTCTCTCTCTCTCTGTTTGTCTGCCTGACTACCTGTCTGACCTGACTACCTGTCTGTCTACCTAGGTGTCTGTCTATCTGCCTACCAGCTTGTCCATCTGTCTGTAACCATTGTTACTTCTTATCTCATTGTTATGTGGCTTTAGCTCTTCTGTCTGTTGAGACATTTTGGTCTGGTATCTACTGGTCTGGTCTGGTGTCTACTGGTCTCATCTGGTATGTACTGGTCTCATCTGGTATCGACTGGTCTCATCTGGTATGTACTGGTCTGGTCTGGTATCTACTGGTCAGATCTTGTCTGGTATTTATTGGTCTAGTCTGGTATGGTGTGGTTTCTACGAGCCTGGCCTGGTCGAGTATCCACTAATCTTGTCTGGTATCTACCGGTCTAGTCTGGTCAGGTCAGGTCAGGTCTCTTATCCACTAGTCGAGTCTGGTATCTGCTGGTCTGATCTCTTCTGGTATCTACTGGTTAGGTCAGGTATGGTGTGGTCCTGTCTAGTCAAGTCAGGTCAGGTCTGTTATCCACTAGTCAGGTCTGGTATCGACTGGTCTGGTCTGGTTGAAACAGAAGTGCGATCTATGTAGTGTTAGCTTAGCATGCTAAGTTACTGCTCCACTATTCAATACATTCCTGTACTACAGCGCCCCCTGTTGAAACACTCCCCATTACTGGCTTTCTTATGTGGTGTGATTAATTGAATTAAACACATTGATTGATAGATTGACAGGTTTTGGATCAAAGGACTGACAGTATGTGATACGAAACAGAAGGCTGATATGAATTCTGAGGCTTGAGTGAAGTAAATCTGCTGTATTTTGAATTATGATGAATTGTGAAAATTGAAAAAGTGTATTTTTCATGTACAAGTCAGTCGAAGTAAAATTATCTAAAGACGATGCAAGATGGCCACGATGAAATAGGAGCTGCTCCCAGAGAAATGCTGACCAATGGGAGCTGCTCCTAGATAAATCTTGGCCAATGGGAACTGTACATACAATTTACAGTTTAAATTGTATAGATAATGACTGGAGGTAGGGGTGGGCGATCTGACGATTTTATATCATGATCGATCTTGAAGACGTCCACGATCTACTTTTGAAGCGAATCGTAGAGATTGTGATCTTTTATGTCCTCGTACTAATGTTTCCAAACGTCACATAAAACTTCGATGGCCAGTAATAATTTTGGATCCACGCTACGTTCACAAACCAACAGAATGATTGCCTACTAGATGGCTGTGCTGATTGGCCAAATTATATCACGTGTCTCTATCATAGGGTGTCTTTCATGCATGACGTATTTGAAAAACAATTCAACATGAGCTAGCAGCATGGAGGATGAGGAGCTGGTGCCAAAAAAGGACTCGATGGCAGTAGTGTAGCAGTGGTTGGCTATGCACAGTCAGATATTTCTCAAAGCAAAGTTATCTGTAAACTTTGTCGGCACTTCCGGATGTAATTCGACAAATCTATTCAACCACCTTAAAAGGAAGCATCCAAAGGAACATGCCAAGAGTGTTTCACTCAGGTCAGTACAACCCCACTCACCTTTATCTCACGAGATCCCGAAACATAAACAGTTATCATTGACCGACACATTAGAGCAATCGGGGAAAAAATATATGATAAAGGCAGCGAACGATGGAAAGAGGTGACTGAGGCGGTCACATTAGCTAAGGATATGGTGCCGTTCAAAGCTGTGGACAACGTGGGATTTAAGACACTGATTGACTTTTTCGGTATGATCTGCCAAGTCGCAGATATTTTTCTAATACTGCCATTCCCCATATGTATAGTGAATGCCGACAGAGGATTGCTGCACAAATACAGCACGGCGAGTTTAACTCAGGTTTTAATGACCATTTTGAAAACAGTGTCTTTAATGCAATATTGTGTTTTAAATGGTGCAAATAGATAAGTCCATAGGCTTCTTCGAGTCTGGATATTCTCGACAGTACATTTCAAAATTGGGAAGAAAGATTGCAATTCAGATCGTGGATCGTGAATGTGTGTTAAAAAGATTGTGGTATGATTTTTTGGGAAGATCGCCCACCCCTAACTGGATGTGCTGGGTCACCATGGACCCAGTGCACAAATGTAGCCCCGCCCCCAGTGACCCCACCCACATGAACTCCACCTACAATAATCAGCTCATTGTATGCCGCGTTCACGCGATGTGGGAAAAAGCGGAAGAACCAAATCTCATCTCGTTACAACTTGGAAGCGTTCACCCATTTAACTGGTTGAAATCGTTGGAAATGCCCCGATCCAAGATGGCACTCAGCAGGTCAATGTTTGTGATGTTGCTTTTTAAGATACATTACTATCAACCAGCATGTTTTTTAATCCTGAAAGACCTCACGTTAGCCAACTCTAGCAAGCTAGTGACTGGACAGCTACAACTCGTTAGCGAGTTACAGCAAGTGTAGCTCGTTTTAATAAAGAGTAGCTATATATTACACACCACCGTGGTTGTGATTATAGTAATAATTTGCAATAAAAATACTTTTTCTTACCTTGAATCACCGACGTTGCTGGCATGTTTGCCACGTTTTCCTCCATATTTGTTATGTTTTGATGTTACTTCCGCTTTTCGGAAGGTCAAGTGGGATGGATGGGGGTTTATAAAATCAATCATCACCATTATCAAATCCCATTTCGCCTACTTGTAATTACCACTAGGGACCTGTCGTGAACGTTTTGGTGGAAGGTGGAAATAACGGTCATTAAGACATTGCGTGAACGTGGCATTATCCCCACCTTTGTAAATACTCCCCCTGCCTTTCAATGGGATCCATGTTGATTGATTGTGTGAAATGTGAAACATTACATCCAAGCTCATCCTTATCATTTATTTTATAGTAAAATACTAATAATGCTTGATTATTTATTGATCTTTTTTTTTTAACTTGTTTACTGGTTTGGAGAAGTGCCTGGGCAGCGCTTTGGGCTCTTTTCAATTTCCTGGATGTTTCAACTTTTAAAATAAATCAAACTCCAAATCAAAGACTGAGTGTCTCATTTGTGGTCACTGGTTGAATAACTTAAAGCATGCCTCTAGCCACCCTTTGACAGGAGCACTTTGACAGTACTGGATACTGCTGTTAGAAATCACACCAGACCTGACTCACCAAACTGCTGGTGTTTGATGGACAGCTGCCGTCACTCCAGTATGATGTGCTGTAAGAATTCATTCAGTGTTTTCACATTATGATAGCATCACATTAACACATGTTCTCTTCTGTATTACTTTAACATGATCTTTTCATTAGAGAAGCAGGTTGTACTAGTCCTTCAACTACAGGATCTATGTTCAACCCCCCACCCTGCTGAAGTGAGCAAGACACTGAATCCCTACCAGTTCCAGACCCTGACCTCTGACCTGCTTGCTCCCTATGGAGAGGGCAAGACAAGATTGCTTTCCTACACATTACTGTTATTCTTTTATTATCACTATTATATTTATTTATTTATATTTAACATCATTTCCCAATAGGGGAGTAATAGATGTCACATTGTATCTTTTCCAACTTAATATATTTGTACAAATATTGTATGTTTTAATATTAGAATGTTCTGTTCTATATTAATATTATCATACTATAATAGAATGTTTTTCTGGTAAATTCCAGTTTCCTCTCATGTTTTTTTTACAATATGTCTTACCCAGTAAGACATTTAAACCAGTAGCAGTAGCTAACTGGTTACTTGGTGGAACCAGTCCATCATGAACTGGGTTTCACCAGAGTTGAACTTGAGGCACAAGTGAGGGAGAAAACACTTTTTGAATTCTGACGTTTATTGATTTTGTTATTGGCATATTCAAATTTTTGAATATCTGAAACAAATATTCACATTTGCATATCAGTTACACTTGTCAGTAGGTGAGGTCAAAGTGTTACATGCTACAGAGGTAGCCGTTAAAACACAACGAGCTAGTTATAGAGGTAGCCATTAAAACACAATGAGCTAGCTACAGAGGTAGCCGTTAAAACACAACAAGCTAGCTATAGAAGTAGAGATGAAAACACAACAAGCTAGCTATAGAGGTAGAGATTAAAACACAACGAGCTAGTTATAGAGGTAGCCGTTAAAACACAACGAGCTAGCTACAGAGGTAGCCGTTAAAACACAACGAGCTAGCTACAGAGGTAGCTGTTAAAACACAACAAGCTAGTTACAGAGGTAGCCATTAAAACAATGAGCTAGCTACAGAGGTAACCGTTAAAACACAACGAGCTAGCTACAGAGGTAGCTGTTAAAACACAACAAGCTAGCTATAGAGGTAGAGATTAAAACACAACGACCTAGTTATGGAGGTAGCCGTTAAAACACAACGAGTTAGCTACAGAGGTAGCCATTAAAACACAACGAGCTAGCTACAGAGGTAGCCGTTAAAACACAACGAGCTAGTTACAGAGGTAGCCATTAATACAATGAGCTAGCTACAGAGGTAGCGATTAAAACACAACAAGCTAGCTACAGAGGTCGCGATTAAAACACGAGCTAGCTACAGAGTTGGCAATTAAAACAACATGTTAGCTACAGAGGTAGCCATTAAAACACAACGAGCTAGCTACAGAGGTCGTGATTAAAACACGAGCTAGCTATAGAAGTATTGATTAAGACACAACAAGCTAGCTAAAGAGGTAGTAGTTTAAAGTAGGGAATTTAGGATGGGAGCAGTGAAGCAGTAGATGGGGGTGGCGGGTAGATGTTGAAGGTGGTTTTGTAGACGTGGGTTTTGAGGGTTTTCTTGAAGGATGGGAAGGTGCTGCGGATGTGGCTGGGGAGGATGTTCAGAGAGGTCCTGCTTGGACCGTTTTTTTTACTCACCAGCACCTGTGTTTTGGTATTTTTTCTATTTTATTTTATTTTTTTAATGTTTAATCTATCTATCTTGATTCTATTTATTAATTTGTACTTTGTAATTTGTACAGAAAAGAGCTATGACTGATCCACCCCGTTTACAAAGAGGGGGGAGAGAGAGAGAGATACAGAGAGACAGAGAGAGAGACAGCGAGGGAGGGGAGACAGATACAGAGAGAGAGAGAGAGGAGACAGATACAGAGAGAGACAGAGAGGGAGGGGAGACAGAGACAGAGAGAGAATGACACGAAAGACAAAGCAAGAAAAGCTTTCTATGCAATTAAAAGAAACATCAAACTAAACATTCCTATTTTCCAGTCGGTCATAGAACCCATTGCTCTATATGGCAGTGAAGTTTGGGGTCCGCTAAGCATTTGCAAATTAGGACAAACATCCAATTGAGATGCTACATGTGGAATTTTGTAAAAGTATATTACACCTCCAAAGAAAAACTCCAAATAATGCCTGCCGAGCAGAATTAGGCCCATACCCCCTCCAAATTAAAATGGAAAAAGTAGTCATCAAATTCTACAACCATTTAAAAACCAGCGGGCCCCGAACCACCACAAAGCACTGCAATGCCAAGAGATGAACCTGGAGAAGAGTCCCCTCAGCCAGCTGGTCCTGAGGCTCAGTTCCCTGACCTCTACTGGTACCAGCCCTACAGAGCCTCAGGTCAGCCCTCAGACAATCTGGCCCAACCACATTATAGCAAGACAAAAAGAGAAATATATCACCTGTTGGAAAGACACCACAAAAACTCAAAGCAAAATGGATTGTTATTTGGCCCTAAACCGATCAGATCAGAAATTGAGAAAAAACATTGACTAGGTACAGACTGGTCACCATAGGCAGACCTGGATACCCAGGGAGGACAACCTGACCCTGGAGACTGGTGGTCTTAGACAGACCTGGATACCCAGGGAGGACAACCTGACCCTGGAGACTAGACAGACATGGATACCCAGGGAGGACAGGCTGTGTCCATTCTGTACACAGAGGGAAGTGGAGACACATTTCCTGATACACTGCCACAAATATTCACAAATTAAAACATTATTCTTCCCCAAATTAAGAACAAATATAAAAAATTCGAAACACACTCAGAAAGAGACAAATTGAAAAACCTTCTGGGTGAAAAACCAAACTGCTGTATACTAGCAGCTCAATATGTCGCCTCCTGCCACAGCATGAGGGGCGACCAGGGAAACACACCAGAGTGAAGATGATAGTGACAATCATCATGATTGCTGTTGTTGTCATTGTTGTCTTTGTTACTATAATGTATATTATTTTATTTATTTATTGTTCATTGCTGTTCTTACTTGTGTTGCCCTGTTACTTGTGGCATGTACTTTCATATTGTTGTAAATGTTGTTCTGTTTATATACGTTTGCTTTGATGACATAAGCAAAGTCTTCATGCCAATAAAGCTTATTCTAGTTGAAATTGAAATTGAGAGAGATAAGGTATGTATGATTTTTCTGTAAAATGCTTTGGCAACAACACATTTTTGTTCATGCCAGTAAAGCTTATTTGAATTGAATTGACAGGGAGAGGGAGAGAGAGAGAGAGGAGGAGGAGCCAGTAGGATGTGAATGCTGTCTTCTATCTCCATGGTAACCTCTGTTGTTAGCAACCAATCTGTTTTCATTCTGTCAGCCAGTCATGGACATACAGGGTGTTAAAACCAGGGATGTTTACAGAGTGGATGAAAACCTACCAGAGCGGTTCAACAACCCTGACTGTTTCCATGGTTACAGGTATGATTACTGAGTATGAGTATAATAACTACATGCAGTGAGGTCCATAAGTCTGAGTCCACGACCAAAAACTGTTTGTTAAAACCAATAACAGTTGATTCTTCTGATCCAAGAATCTAAACATTTTGATTTGTCTCCATTTTATTATTTAGAACTGAGATGTCAAAATGTTCTGAAATATATCTGAATATCTTGTTCACACCATCTGGTTTTCTCATGTTGTCACATGATATATTAAATTCAGATAACACATTTAAGCTCCTAATATACAGGGTGATATTAATATGGTCATATGTTTTATTGTATTATTCAAGACGGTTCAAGAGTATGATCAATTGTGTTGAAGGCTGCACTCAGGTCAAGTAGCAATAGTGCTGAGGTTGAGTTGGAGGTTCTATGGAGTGGAAAGATCTAAAGCCAGATTGAAAGGGATCAAATAGGTCTGTAAAAATCCGTAAGTTGACTGGCTTCTGTTCGTTCAAGTATTTTGGAGAGGAATGGCAGATTTGAGATTGGTCTAGAGCGACCACTTGATCATATAGAGAATGGATGGTCCTAGGATAGGGAAACGTTCTTTGAGCAGTTTAGCAGGCAGAGGTTCTAGCATGCAGGTCGTGAGTTTAGACGACAGAACTAACTTGGTGAGAGTGTCTAAGGAAACTAAATCAAACTGAGAAAAGACATTCGGGCCAAAACCAGGTCAAGGGTGTTGCCGCCATGGTGGGTTGGTTGATTAACAAATTGAGTGAGGCCGCAAGTATCAATAAGTTCTCGGAAGGCCTTACTGAGATGATCAGTGGAGTTATGCAGGTGAAAGCTCGGGTCACTAAGTCCGAGATGAAATTGGAGAACTCTTCAATGAAGAGCGAATAGGGCCCAGGTGGGCGGTAAAGTACTGCTAAGTAGAATGACGGGAGATTCGTAGCTGTAGGGCACAGAATCAGGACTTCGAAGGATGTAGATTTGTTAGTGTTGGTTTAGGGTTAAGGATGGGGTTTGATATCAGGGCAACCACAGACATATACATAGACGCCGCATTGGCCTGTGGATCGTACGTAAACGTCGCCGCCATATTGGACCGGGCAAGACTGGCCTGTAAACAAATACAAGTAAACGGGGAGCTGCGGTTTTTCTGGATGAAAAGCACTATAACGTTTACATTTCTCAACCGATTTCAGTGAGTCGTTTTATATTCAAGGTTTATGATCTACGTGGAGTAGGAAAAAAAGTTTTGTCTCTAGTTATGTAGAATCTCGATCGTTAGGCTATAATCGCTGTGTATCAACTCTTTCTCTTTGGGAAACCTTCAATGTGTGAGACAGGTTCGCTAACCAGCTAACTACGGTCAGATTCATAATATTTCTATTGTCTGTCTTGGAGTATATCTGTATCCTTTCACTGCTATACAAATATAGAAAGCAGACTGACTGCCAGTGTCTCAATACTGTAATTTGTATTTGCCAATTTTGTTCCATTTTTTTCAATGATGGTCAATTATTAGTACTTAAAAATGCGCTATTTAGATTTTTTCCACCCAGTATTTCAAAGTGAATGAGCTGTGTTCTGACCTGGAGCACAAGAAAAGCTAAATGATGCGGACATCTGCACATTTCATGTACATTAATTTATATTATATATGGATGTCTCCACAAGTATTAACCTTGGAAAATAAGCCAAATCCATACTTGACAAACCTGAGTTTTTACAATGCCTTATGACAATGAATTATTTTCCACCACATCAGTAATTCAGTTCATGTGAGCCTAATGTTGACACTGCTCTCTTGAGCATCTAGCGGCGATTATAGCCTAACTAAGTAACTGGAGATCATAAACCCTTGAATATAAAAAAGGACTCATTGAAATCGGTTGAGAAATGTAAACGTTATAGAGCTTTTCATCCAGAAAAACCGCAGCTCCCCGTTTACTTGTATTTGTTTACAGGCCAGTCTTGACCAGTCCAATATGGCGGCGACATTTACATATCGTAGCAATGGGCAGAAGCAGTCAATGCAGTGTCTATGTATATATGTCTATGAGGGCAACACCCCATCTTTTTTCGTCTCCCAGGCAACCTGAGAACTTTTGGGGGAGAGGCTTCAATTAGAGGCAGAAAGTTTCAGAGACCCATCATGTCGAGTCTAGGTTAGGTTCAATAATCAGATCATTGATCAGCAGCGCTTTTGTTGATAATGATCTTATATTGATGAAGCCCACAGTGAGGTGTTCAGTACTGCCAGAATTTTTGTCAATGTTTATGGCAGTATGTTTGGGTGTAACTTAAATTAAATTGCTGTAATTTATTGTGGGTTGGCAGGAAAGTTGACGGGGGGTGCGGTGGAAGAAAGATACCGTCTTAATTGGAAGGTAAAAGAAAGAAAAAGAATAAACCGAATGTGTCGTGGTCTAGTGGAATCTAAAGTTTTAGATGGAGCAAAGTTTAGCGGAGCTAGACTGTTTGCAAAACACCGGGACAGCGAAAACAGGAAGCAGTCAATTCTCAAACAAGAAGTCGAATTATTACTAATACTACTACTACTACTACTACTACTACTGCTACTCCTATTACTGCTACTACCACTGCTATTCCTCCTCCTACTGCTAGTATCAGTAATAGTATTACTACTACTGCTACTAATACGAATGTCTGTTTCAGTCAGAAAAGCAGCCACCCGTTGTACCAGACATCCAACCAGGTTTACGGCAGCAAGAGACCGACTGTGCACGAAATGCCTGTAAGCAACAAACAACACAAAAACCACCAACAAAGGTTTTGTCTTCGAGCAGCACTGTAAAAGTTGAAATAGAATGAACACCTAAAAATAGAATATAAACAATAAAGAGTAGTTATTCCATAACTTGGACATATTAATTAGAAAAAAAGTATGGATTCAAACAGTAACAGTTGTATGAGAAGCAGCAGAATTTACTGAGACAAAAACAAAGTGAAATGTGTATTCTGAAATGAATTATTCAAATTATAAAAACTCTTAACATATCAATATATATGCAATATATAATAGGCCGGGATTCGTTATTTTCAAGGGTTCATGTACAAAAAGAAAATGTTTATGTGCAGTTCTGTAAAATATGTCACATTTGTGTATCGTTGGATTGGAAAATCTCATCTACTAGATGTACTTGTTCTGTTCACTAATGAAGTGAAACGGTCTGGTTATGTGTAAAGTATGTGTTGACCTCAATCAAAATCTATGTTTGTCTATTGATCTGCTATCAAGTAACTGATGAGATGATTGATCCCAGTTTATTAGCAGTGTGTTTTAGCGGTGTCAAGTACTAAGAAGTATCTCTGTGTCTCTTTCAGACTCAGTTTAATGGGAGTTCACGACGGTTTTCGGAGGCGATTCTACGAAGTGGAATGTACTGCGATAACGGCTTTAATACTTCCTTAGACAAGAGCAGAGTTGCTGGGCTGGCTGCCATGGCAACCCTAAACAACAGAGTCAACTCCAATCACCACTACTACCATGGCAACTGATAGAACCATCACTATTGCTATGGCAACTGAAACAACCACCACTATTGTCATGGCAACTGATACAACCTTTTAACTTGATACAGCTGGAGCAATGGATTTAAAGGAATCCATTGCCCCAAAATTAAAATTCAGTCATCATCCTCTCCATGTCAGTGGAAATTGTGTTGAAGTTCATATGATGGCCAAACCCGCAGTGAGTTAGCCCCGTCATTCCATCTTCGTCTTCTTCCAAGTTAACAAGGCCATTTGTTACAGCTCCAAATAAAACATAAATAGCCATCACATTACTCCAAATTGCTCGTGCACCATAATCCAAGCGTTTTCTGTGCGTCATCTTTGACAGAAAGCTTAATTTAGACAAACATGTCACAGCAGTTGTGCAAACCTGTTTCCTACAATTTACGGATAATTTCTTTCAAACAAGAACTTGGAAACGGTTATCCATGTGTTACATACTGGAAAATAGGCATCCAGTAAAGTTACTAAAATATTTTAATAACTTTAATGATATCTTTTCCTTTAAATAAAATTTGCCATTTAATTTTCTTCAATTGGAATCTCAATTAATTTCTTCCCAGTCATTATGGTTACAATTCCCAAATTGAAGTTAACGTAGTGCCACTAACCGCCTCGTCCACAACATTAGGACACACGAGAGACATATAGAGAAACTAAATGACAGTTACCCATGAGACGGATTTGATCATTTTTATTATGAATTTTGGTGAGTTACTAAACAAAGCAAACAGTTAAATTAATCTTGGTGAGTTACTAAACAAAGCTAACTGTTAAAATAGCCGCTAGCTTAACAGGCTTGTCAGCGCTAGCTAAACAGACTAGTTTGCTTTTCATAAACAAGTTAAGAACTTTATTTAGCAAGACAAGTAAATATTTGTTCCTGTCATTCTAAAATAATTTGGTTATAATATTATTACCAGATACATAAAGAACTAAGACATTTTGAGATGCATGCATTCTCTAGGCTATTCCTGTTGTGTTATACAGGCTAGGTCATCATCATAGTCTTAAAGAGGACTTCATCTTCTTCACCATACCAGGGGGTGTGGTAGGACTGTAATCAAACTACTGAACTTTGACTTGAAGTTTTATTTTGATTTAACTTTGTTTTGAGGGTGCACCCGGGGGAAAAAACAACCACTTGAAAGAAAATACATTTTATTTTTTTATATACCATTGCTGGCTTTTTGTAACTTACCTTGCCTTGTATTGAATACATTCAATTAACATGTTCATAAGCATGGCCAGTATCTGACTCCAATCCTCTGACGGACCTAGCGTGTATTTACCTGGTAACTCTTCACAAGGACATAATACTCCTATTTTAGCTGACATTCGCTGTTTCAGGTCGCTCCACAAGACGCTTTTGCCAGGGCAGTGTCATTTTTTAAAAACTTGATTTCAAACCATTTTGAAAAGATGGCTCTTTATTTTGGACTAACTATTTTTGATTTACTTTCACCTTGTGTCTCCACAGCTTTAAATGATGATTTTCTATTATTTGGTTTGATCCACCCTTCTGTGCTAGAATTTATTTTCCTAACATTTATTTTGTTTTATTTCTTTATTCATGATCTCAGCTGTTTATTTTTACTCCCTTTGAAGCACTGTGCAACTCTGTTTTGATAAGTGTTATATAAATTGTTATTATTATACAAACTTCAATTCAATTTCCACCAACAGGGGGATGATTCTTCATCTATATACTGTATGTAACAACATAACCAAGAAGATTTAAATAAAACCCCCAAAATTATGTATTCATTAATACACAGGACAAGATGTTACTATCCCTGAGAGTTGACATCCATTTTCATGTTGTATTACCGCCCTCTCTTGGAGTGCAGTTGCCCTACACCGTCTCTCATTATGTAACCTCCTTAGCTATACGTCAAACCCATAATGATGGACAAAGGAAAGTAGTTGATTAACATCTGTGTTCAGTCATATTTTCATTGAAATTTTATGTAGCCCGGTCATACAACATACTGCTTGAGTATACAGTATAAAAAGTCTTCCTATAATAGTATACTCATTCACCAGTATGTAGCATGTTCGTATCCCATTCCCAACACAACCAATGTTTCAGTGATGGTCATATTGGATTTGTAGCCCCACCTCAGGAAACTAAAATACTGACAGGGTAGCTGGTCTTCAATAGATTCACCTTATTATTAATAATAATAACAATAATAATAATAATAATAATAATAATAATAATAATAATAATAATAAACTCTGGAATGATCAGTGTCACTAACAAACTCTGTCCAATGTTTATTACTGTCAAACAGCTTGAATCACTGCAGCCTGACCGTTCACAGGGATTCAATCCAAAACAACAGATTGGACAAACAACATGACCACTGAGTCTGTGAGTGAGTGAGAATATAAATGTGCATTTTCTTTCATTTTATATTGATAACATATGTATGTGTGCTCATTTTCTTTCTAACCTTATAAAGACTGATCATCTTATAATATCACAGATCATATCTTATAAAAGTAAATTAGAGAATACTGAAAAGTCATCATTTACCATAAACTGGAATATTCAGGGTCTGTTCTCCTCAACCTTTGGACTGAGGAGTATAGACACTGATTCCTTATGTAGCATTAAACATTATTCTTCTTGAAACCTGGTGTATCAAAAAAACACAAAGAAGTAATAGTACCAACTCTAGTAGTTAATCAGGGGACATCTAGATTTGGTACAAAAATGAAATAAAAGTACATCACCCTAACACACCCTTTTAAATTGACCAGCTCAACATGATCTACCAACCAAATCAATACCATCCTATTGCTGAAAATACATTAAAATGTACTTTGCATTATTGCATGGGCCCTGATTGATTGATTGATTTTATTTTGACACAATTTAAAAAATATGTACATATTGTATATTATTTTTGGTTTTGTAGCTCCATTCTATTTTTTAAATACAATTCATCATTTTCAATAATAGAATAATAAAAAATGGAAATGACAGGATCAGCTGGGTGTCATCTGCATAGCAGTGGTAGGAAAAGTCATGGGAGTGGATAACAGAACCAAATGATGTGTAGAGGGAAAAAAGAAGAGGACCCAGAACCGAGCCTTGCGTGGTTCTGACACAGACCCTCTCAGCGCCACCTGGTAGGAGCGATCCGTCAGGTAGGATGCAAACATGGAGAGTGCAGAGCCTGAGACACCCATCCCCTCAAGGGTGGAGAGGAGGATCTGGTGGTTCACTGTGTCAAACGCTGCAGACAGGTCCAGGAGTATCAGGACACAGGAGAGAGAGTTCACTCTAGCAGCATGGAGCAACTCTGTCACTGCCAGGAGGGCAGTCTCGGTCGAGTGACCCACTTTGAACCCAGACTGTTAAAAATGCCAAATCTAGCAGCCACTGATCATCATCAAGTTGTTTGTCATTTGTATTCTGCATGTATAGAGCCGAGGAGAGACTTCCTTATCTCAGGTAGAAGCTCTCCAAATCTCTGCAAGAATTACTGCTCAACCATCTGACGTCGGTGTGTAGCAGGAGGTCAGTGTGGTTGCAGTCAGCCTCCTTCAGATATGTACAAAAGAACCCTCTCTGAATACCTCTTGCCCAAATAGAACAGGTGATTTTCATCAAGCACATAGTGCTTCTTGGTGTATTATGCAGTGATAGTTAAGGAAGTCGGGAAGTGCATCCTCCTCTTCCATTATAACGGCCCACCATCGCAGGCGTGCCATCGGTGGTGATTGACACCAACTTAGACATTGGAAGCTGGGTTTTTTCAACACATTTTTTGAATGTCTGAAAAATGTCCTCATATTGTTAATAGTTCCTCTTTCGTTGTCATGTCTTTGAGCACCATCCTAATGAAAATGCACAATTGCACTGTGTCGCTTAGGTCCTTGGACTCGTCTAGCTGCAGTTAGAAACACTCACAGTCTGCTATGTCCTTCCAAAGTTGCTGCGTCAAATCATCAGCCATCACTTCACAGCGCCGTGTAACTGCTTCTGGATACTTGAACGGCTTTGATAGCAGATACTATTTCAGGTTTGTTTTTAAAACCATGAAACGACGAGTCTGCTGCCTCAACGAAGGCCTCTTTTACCATTTGTCCATCTTGGAGGACTTTAATGACCATTCTGTTGTTTCATCTATCAATGAAACAACATAATCAATGAAACAACTCCTTGACGATGATTGTCGGAGATTTGTCCTAACCCTCGGTTTGTAGTGTGCCTCTGAAAAATCTCCGTTTGGAGGGCCATGTAGCCCTACCTCTCGATCCCAACAAGAATCGAGACACCCTACCCTTACACATGAATGCGCAAAACGGAGGGGAAGGGCTAAGGGGTGAATTGGGATTTGGCCATAGTCTTTAGTTTTAAAGATTAGTAAAAAACAAATTTGATATGGAGGCTGACTCGCGGGAAGCTTTACTCTAGTTTTCACATGCTGGTTATCACTCCTCCCCCTCACCCTGCCAGCCTTTTTGTCAGGTGTATGTATGTATGTGCTGTTATAGTTATATGTTATATGTGTGTTAAATATCTTCAAGGGAAGCTTGAAGATATTTAAGATACTTAGATTTTGTTGTCTCTTTGTTATAGAAAAAGTGTTAATTTTCTAAAGAAAGAAGGTGTCTCTGTTGGATTGTTGCAAGAATCCCACCTGAGAGACAGACAGACAGAGAGCGAGAGACAGACCGAGAGACAGACAGACCGAGAGAGAGAGAGAGAGAGAGACAGACAGACCGACCGAGAGAGGAAGAGAGAGAGACAGACAGTGTGTTTTGCTGTCAGATGGTCCTCAGTAGGGTTGAGAAACATGCAGGTCTTGAAGAAGAAGCTAACACACAAACAAGCACACAGAGTGGATATGGATCCCTTAGAGCCTTTGATGTGCCTCCAGACAGAGATGTTTCCATGGCAACCAAATGAGGAAAATGATTATTAATTTAAACACTGTCCCTTTCATCCCTCCCCCTTCCTCTATTTCTATCGTTCCCTATCTGTCCATCTGGAGTACGGACTCTGAGTCAGTATCTGTGAACAGATCTTTACTTTTATTGGTCTGAAATATCAACATCATCTCCCTAATACTAACCTGCACCTCCTTTTACACAAACCATCTCCTTTAGTCGATCTCCTCTCCTTCATCTCCATTTCTTCTTCATGACTTTAAGGTTAGGGTAACAGCAATTTTCAATCTAACATTTGAATATATATATATATATATATATATGTATATGTGTATAAAGGACATTCCTATAGACTTATATGTAAATGATACTTTTACAGAAAAGGCTGTTCCTAAATATTAGCCCATAATTCTCCTTCAAACTGGGGTACCTTGTTTGCACTAATTTAATATTATGTGTATTTGTGTTATTGGGGTAATATTAATGTGTTTACAGCCGACATTTTGATGCCAGAGGCCAAATGGCGTCGCTGCAGCAGAAACTGATCTGAGTTCAGCTTCTTCTTTACCACGGTTGCCGCCCACACACCCCCTCCGCGAGCTGCTCACATCCGGTCCAGCACCACGGACAGCACGCTCTCCTCGCATCCTGCCTGCGACTCCCACGGATCTGTTGGCGAGCCAAATACACACACACGCACGCACACACACGCACAGTTCCATTTTCCACACGGCTGATTCTTCACGCGGCATCTCTTATTTATCAGCTGTGCACGCGGAGAGAAAGAGGAGGGGTGAGAGAAAACGGGGGAAGGAGAAGAAGAAAGGGAAGAGGAACAACAGATAGAGAGAAGAGGAGAAAACCGTCCTGTATGTGACGGAGGGGCTCGCGGAGAGATGGAGTCGGCGGGAAAGCTGCTACGGCTCGCGCTGCTGGTGTTGATAGGAACAGAATTCACTCAGGTAGGTTAATATTATATATTATTACTGTATAATACCTCCATATAGGAGTCCTCCTGACTTCTATATATTATATTTATACTGGAACATACAATACTTTCTAATGATAGTGTCTTATTACAGAAATTATGTTTAGAGTCTAATACATTAAATATTTATAGGGTTATGTATTTTACTGAACTCTGTGTGGCCTAATAGACTACTCATACAGTTGACTGGAAGTCGATTGTAATTTTGAACAGATCACTGATTACCTGCTTCACATGTAATCTGGAATGTAGTCCACACAGTGGACTCCATATACTAGAATAGATAACTTCAGATGTCATTTTCACTCATACACATACATTTGACCAGTAGCGGGTCGTATTCAGTGCCTTGCTCCAGAACATTTTGGTAGGGATGGACACTTTAAACCTGGGACCCCAGATTATAGGGTGTAATGTGAGGAGACACAACCATCTCTGTGATTTAATAAATCTTTTTATATCCATCATTTTCTAATTGGATTTCACATCTAAAAAGCTACATATACTATAGGTACAATAACCGCTTGATTAGCTGAATAATACCAATTCTGAAGCAGAGAAGGGATTACACCAGATTAGGATTACAAGCATATCAACAGATTAAGGCTGTATCAGGAATGAGGAGTGCATGAATTACACATGAAATCAGTAGCATAGCAAATAATAATGATTATAATCATAATTTTATTTGGATACAGTGAGATTTGCTATTTTAAAATGATTTTTTGATTAATCTTTAAACATTTTTTTTTATCTTTACTGCCTTTTAAGCCTGAAGATCTTTAAACCTGAAGATCCAATTCTGGAGATCTGTAAGGTTGAAGATCTTTAAGGTTGATAGTAAACCAAAATAGTCACACAATATTAAATACATTAAAATATATCAAATGCATCAACTGAATCGATAACATGAAACTCATCAAATATATCAACCAGGACTTCTAATGCCACATACTGTCTCATTTTAACATCTCTAAAACATACTGTCTCATTTTAACACATCTCCAACACATACTGTCTCATTTTAACATACTTTCTAATTTTATTTGGACATTTTTTGCCTTTATTTGACAGTCAGTAGAGAGAGACAGGAAAGATCAGCTGAGAGAGGAGGGATGACCTGAGCCACCAGGACGCCCCATACTGTCTCCTTTTAACACATATATTATATTGTTTCGTTTGAACATCTCTAAAACACTTTAACACATCTCTAACACATACTGTCTCATTTTAACACATCTCTAACATACTGTCTCATTTTAACCACTTATAAAGCCCCCCCTTTCCTGACCACAAGGGTAAAATGGGTAAAATGACATATCCAAAATAAAATGGTTACTGCTCTTGAACCCCCCTTTGACTACATGCAATCAATCATTGTCTCTGATTGTCAGCATTAATCATAATTGAAAATGTGTAATGGCACTAAAAATGAGCATTTGCACTGTGTTTTTCTAAGACTATGCCAAGGCAGACTAAAGTCTTAGGCAGGACTGTACAGTTGTACAAGAATAAAAAAAAGCTGTTACTCATTTTAGATTGTGTTTCTTTTCACCTCTCCAAGTATCTCCAAAAAGTGTCCAAATGGACATAATGGTATCCAATGTTATCTGAATTATATTTATGTCACTGGATACCATATCAAAACAATTTAGGTACTAGAAAACACTGTTGACCATAATTTAATTTACATATTAGATACCTAGAATGATTCTCATGGTCTCCATCAGGAGCGTGTCACTGATGTGATGTTTGCCGAGAATGACAGTTGGTCGTCCAGGGTCACACCCAGATTCCTCGCAGTCCGAGTTGACGTCACCACAACATGATCAATGGTGATGGCCAGGTCTCGGTGCGGACAGCCCTTCCCCAGGAGGAACACCAGCTCAGTCTTGTCCAGGTTGAGCTTCAGGTGGTGCATCGACATCCACTCTGAGATGTCTGCTAGACATGCAGTAATGCTGCCTCCACTTGTGTGTCAGAGGGTGGAAATGACAGGATCAGCTGGGTGTCATCTGCATAGCAGTGGTAGGAAAAGTCATGGGAGTGGATAACAGAACCAAGAGATGTTGTGTGGAGGGAAAAAAGAAGAGGACCCAGAACCGAGCCTTGCGGAACCCCAGTAGTGAGCCTTGCGTGGTTCTGACACAGACCCTCTCAGCGTCACCTGGTAGGAGCGATTCGTCAGGTAGGATGCAAACATAGAGAGTGCAGAGCCTGAGACACCCATCCCCTCAACGGTGGAGAGGAGGATCTGGTGGTTCATCGTGTCAAACGCTGCAGACAGGTCCAGGAGTATCAGGACAGAGGAGAGAGAGTTCGCTCTAGCAGCATGGAGCGACTCCATCACTGCCAGGAGGGCAGTCTCGGTCGAGTGACCCACCTTGAACCAGGACTGGTGGGGGTCCAAGAGGTTGTTCTGGTGGAGATTCAAAGATAGTTGGTTAAAGACAGCACATTCAAGTGTTTTGGATAGGAAGGAAAGAAGGAAGACCGGTCTGTAGTTTTTGACCTCATGAGTCAAGTGTCATTTTAACACATCCCTAACACACGCCATCTCATTTTAACACATCTTTAACACATATGGTGTCATTTGAACACATCTCTAACACATTCTGTCTCATTTTAACACATCCTTTGTCCTGGTTTTATAACATCTGAATAGTGAAAGCTGTTGTCAGATTGGTTCCTTGCAGACAAAGCTCTTTGAAATGCCTGACTGCTCCCCTCACTAATCTAAAAATAGAGCAGTTTGTTCTAATGGAGCACCAATATATGTAGTATGTAGATTGTGGCCTTTAGAGGAACCCTAAACAACACAGGACGGGAATTTTCTGCTACATTTAATAATATAAAAACCTTTTGGTAGAAGAAGGCTGTCCTCTATTAAAAAATCCTTATTTATCATCTATACTTTATCTATATTTATATATCATTGTGGCAAGGTGCCACAGTACCGGGGTCCGTGACAGACAGAGACACAGGCAGGGGAGAGTTAAGTGGCCAGCAGGGCCGTTTTATTCACTGCACCACAACACCGGCAGTAATGAACCCGGCCCGGGTCTTGATGACAGCTGATCGTCGGCGCCGTCTTCCTCCGCCAGCACCCTCCCTCGGTCCCGGTGGGCCAGCCGTGGAGCCCCAAGGCTGCCCGAGCCTGCCGGGCTTCCAGGGGCATCCCACCCCAAGGCTGCCCCAGCCTGCTGGGCTTCCAGGGGTATCCCGCCCCAACTGGTCAGCCCTTGCAAGCGGTTCCCGACTGTGTCCTCCACAGACCTTGGCTTGGCGCCGCGGTAGGAGACGGCCCGCCCCGTCTCTCCACCCAGCCGACCGGATCCTCCCTCCTTGCCAGCTCCTCAGTCACACTGCCAGTCTTTCACCCTGACGCTCACACTCTCACACATTCACAACCAGGTTAAAAAGGTACCAGCTGCAATCAGGCTCAACTGGCTGCAGCTGGTACCGGATCCAGGAAAGAAGCAGTCCACCAACTCACCTCTCTCCTGGATCCAATTAAACCTCCCCCCAGCCTCCCTCCAGTCCACCACAATCATTCTATCACTTCTCTATCATCAGTATTCATTCTGTTTTTTCTATCACTTTATCATCTAAAATCATTGTTTTTTTATTACCCAATGTTTAACCCTGCCCCTTTTTGCCATCCAGGGGATACTCCATAAACCAGACGTACCACGTGGACCAGACCTACTACATAGACGAGACCTACCACATGGACCAGACCTACCACATGGACCAGACCTACCACATGGACCAGACCTATCACATGGACCAGATCTACCATATAAACCAGACCTACCACATAGAAACACTGCATGGATCAGACCTACCACATAAACCAGACCTACCACATAGAAATACTGCATGGACCAAACCTACCACATAGATCAGACCAACCACATTGAAATACCACATAGAAGAAACTACCATATAAACCAGACCTACCACATGGACCAGATCTATCACATGGACCAGACCTACCACATGGACCAGATCTACCATATAAACCAGACCTACCACATAGAAACACCGCATGGATCAGACCTACCACATAAACCAGACCTACTACGTAGACCAACTACATGGACGAGCTACCATGTAGACAAGACCTACCATCCACATCTACCACATGAACCAGATGCACAACCCAGACCAACCACAGAGACAAACGTACCACACACAGACCTACCACACATGGACCATCCCTACCTCATCTGTCTAACCTCTCTATAGGTCTATCTGTCTAACCTGTCTGTCTGTCTTTCTGGAGGTGTGGCCAGCCCATCCGGAGGAAGGTTGGCAGGTGTACAGTTCAGCCCAGGACACTGAGGGTCGCTGTGTCTGTACTGTAGTGGCTCCACAACAGACTGTCTGCTCCAGAGACGCCAGGACTAAACAGCTACGACAGCTCCTGGAAAAGGTACTACTAGTACTCCTGGTATTACTGCTAGTAATACTGCAACTACTACTACTACTTACCTTTAACTCCTCCAAAGCACTTTCCACCTGACGCCTGCTGAGTCTGATCCATCTTAGTGACTGAATACATGTTTTCAACATTCCTGGTTTACTGTCAGGGTTTCATGGTTTCTAATAAACATCTTTCATTCATAGTAACATGTTCAGGTGCTCTCACATTAACATTGACACATTAACACCTTACTTCCTAATACAGGACCATTTTCAGGTCCTGTGCATCCTAGTATATAGACCCGCTAAGGTAATTCCTGAGTTTCTCAGTATGTTTTATGCCTAAATAGGATAGAGTTTTCATTTTGGGTGTTTTACATCTATGTATGCTGCCACATCAACAGTTAAGCTTCTGAATTCCTGAGCATTACCTGGTCCTTTAACCTTTTACAGGTTGTTAATGTCTGTACTCATTTAAAGGGGCATACCCTTGATTTGGTTTTATCTTTTGCTGCAGGCTGAAAAACCACCTCGTCAAAAAATACTACCCTGACCCTTCCTCCTATTTTTGTTTTATTTGTTTAAAAATAAAAAGTGTATAGATAGATTTTACTTTAGCACTGGTTATGCTCTTAGATGCTTGTTTAGGAAGGAGATGCACTTACGATTTCTAGTGACTAGTAGTTCTCGTGCCTACCTACATTGAATGCACTTTGGATCGCTTTGGATAAAAGCTTCTGCTAAATAACTGGAATGTATTGTAATGTAATCCCATGGAGTATTGACAAATGATCTGCTGATGAAGGACATCTGTTTTACTGACCATATAAATGTATGTATGTACCGATCAGCCATAACAATAAAACCACCTGCCTTATATTGTGTAGCTTCCCTCGTGCCGCCAAAACAGCTCTGACCCGTCGAGGCGTGGACTTCACAAGACCTCCGAAGGTGTCCTGTGGTATCTGGCACCAAGACGTTAGCAGCAGATCCTTTAAGTCCTGTAAGTTGCGAGGTGGGGCCTCCATGGATCGGACTTGTTTTTCCAGCACATCCCACAGATGCTCGATCGGATTGAGATCTGGGGAATTTGGAGGCCAAGTCAACACCTTGAACTCTTTGTCATGTTCCTCAAACCATTCCTGAACAATGTTTGCAGTGTGGCAGGACGCATTATCCTGCTGAAAGAGGCCACTGCCATCAGGGAATACCGTTGCCATGAAGGGGTGTACTTGGTCTGCAACAATGTTTAGGTCAAAGTAACATCCACATGAATGCAGGACCCAAGGTTTCCCAGAGAACATTGTCCAGAGCATCACACTGCCTCTGCCGGCTTGCCTTCTTCCCATAGTGCATCCTGGTACCATCTCTTCCCCAGGTAAACGACGCACCCGGCCGTCCACATGATGTAAAAGAAAACGTTGATCAGACCAGGCCACCTTCTTCCATTGCTCCATGGTCCAGTTCTGATGCTCACCTGTCCATTGTAGGAGCTTTCGGCGGTGGACGGGTCAGCATGGTCACTCTGACCGGTCTGAGGCTACACAGCCCCATACACAGCAAGCTGTGATGCACTGTGTGTCCTGACACCTTTCTATCATAGCAGCATTAACTGGTTCAGCAATTTGTGCTGCAGTAGCTCTTCTGTGGGATCGGACCAGACGGGCTAGCCTTCGCTCCCCACGCGCATCAATGAGCCCATGACCCTGTCACCGGTTCACCGGTTGTCCTCCCTCACAATACCCAACTGACATTCATCATTTACAGCAAGCAATTTTTGTTACTTCCGCCCAAAATGTCAATCAAAAACCATGCATGTGAATTGAAACACAGAGGGGTAAAAATGGATGTGAATTGAAAAATAGAGTGATACATTTTCAAGTGATTTGATAAACTTGATTGACATTTTATTTGAAACAGTGTTGCTTTGATAATCAACTGGCCTCTGTTACTGTCCTTTCATCATTGACAATACCCAACTGACATTTATGGTTTACAGCAAGCAATTTTTGTTACTTCCGCCCAAAATGTCAATCAAAAACCATGCTCGCTGACTAGCTGATTGAGTTCGTGGCTCTCAGCTTGCAGGCCTGGCCTGCTCCCTCAGGCCCCTCTCCCCCTGCTGGTCAGAGGATGTATTGCAGCACTTCAGACCTCCCTGCTCATATTTTTTTTATATGGAAACTATATATTAGAACTCTAATTATAAATATATGAAGAGTATATATACTGTAATATATATTACAAATATTAAAATACATCAATATTAGTTATTAAAATAATTGATGCACAAAAACAAATACCCATATATTCAAACTACAGGGGATAAGTATGAGCTCTGAAGCTCCACAAACTTCCATGACATTGATAATTGTCATGGAAGTTATGTAAAACCAGATTAAAAAATTACAAATTCCAGTGTAACTGCAGGCGGTGATTGTAGGGGTCCAAGCACACCTTGAAAAAGAGAAAACATTCACAACACACTAGGTAGGGTAATGGTTCCAAACAGTTTTATTCTACCATTACATAACACCCATCTTTATTTCTACATGTTTCCTAAAGCTTCACACACGGGAATGTCAAGTGTTTCTGACTTCAGACATGAGCAAATCACAGTCATCTTGACGTTCAAACTCAAACAAAAAATTCTCCATCAATTCCTGATGTTTCATCGGATGCTTCAAGCATTTTTTCTTCGACTACCTTTTGATGACTTGATTCCAACATGAGATAGGAAGGTTCATCTACTTTCCCTTTTAGCCGGTGGAGGTTGTTTCTCCCAGGATGTGCTCTTGCCATGGTCTACAAGACAAAAACAGTATAAAGTCCTCTTACAGTGATCCATAGAAACAGTTCTACAGCTCTAAACATTTGTCACCAATGTTTTGTTTTTTCTTGATTACATTTTCATGCAACCTTTTGCCTATGGAAAAACTCAAGGTCAACTGTAACCTGATTTGGGCAAGACACTGAACCCCATTGCTCCCGATGGTCAGACCAGCACCTTGCATGGTAGCTCACTGCCATCGGTGTGTGAGTGTGAATGGGTGAATGCATATACTGTAAAACCCTTAGGATAAAAGCGCATTTACCATCATAGAAATCATACATAATGCAGGCAAGCGGCACCCTATGACTCCGTCAGGATCCTACTACTAACCCCATTGTAAACTGCAAGCTAATGTTAGCTAACTCGCTAACCTCTATGGGAAATTATAGTAGTAAGCTAATAGGCCAGCAGTCGGATCCGTAAATGCATTTTCAACAACAAAGCGTTTATTCTGAATACAAGTATGAATACATTACCAGTGTTAATGTAATATTTGATGACATAAAGAAGTATTAGATTATGTTACTTACATGTGGAGTTGTTTGGGGCTTTGCTGCTTTGCTTCGGTGTCCTCCACTAGCAAAGCAGTGGCGACCGGCAGTGCAGTAGTGCCCTTCTCTTACGAAAGTCGGAACAACCTTTTAAATTAGGCCTTGTACATCTAATATTAGTGAAGATTCAGCAACTGGATTGCTTATTTCTCACCTCAAATTTGTTCAGAAACAGATTTTGGTGGACTGCTGAGGTGAAATAAGTGAAAGTTTAGGTACTTCATACAACGGAACCCTACTACTCATGCTCAAACCCCATTGGCTCACAGAACTGGGGCTTCAGGCGGGCCCAGTGCTGTAAAGAATAAATGTCAGTTGGGTATTATGAATGATGAATGGTAGACAGTAACAGAGACCAGTTGATTATCAAAGCAGCACTGTTTCAAATAAAATGTCAATCAAGTTTATCAAATCACTTGACAATTTATCACTCTATTTTTCAATTCACATCCATTTTTATCCCTCTGTGTTTTAATTTGCATGCATTTTCATCACCTCCATTTTTATCAATTCATTTTTGTTACTTCCACCCCTCATATGTGTCATCATGTTTACATCTCTATTATCCTAGTTAAGCCGTAGATATTGAATCTTTTACTGTCCTGGTAATTTGTTGCTTAATTTCTTCTTCCCCATGAATGGACAGAAGCTCTCTGTTGTTATTCGTTCTATTTATTATCATTGTTATGAACTGTCTTGCATACGGTCACAGACACAGGTCTGATAACCCGTGTTGACCCATTCATACCAACGCCTGACCCGGGAATAACCCGGGTCATTGCTCCGGTGTTAAAGGGGTTAGGTAGTTTCTTATTAGGTATTAGGTACAGTAGTTTCTTATTCCCTACCACAGAGTTCCTCAAATCCGGGCCTCAGGGTCCAGAGTGCCGCTGTTTTTTTTCTCCTACCAGGAAGTTAATTGCATTCACCTGGCATCCCAGGTTTTAATCAATCCCTGATTAGACAGCTAGAAGGGAAACTACCTGGCAGAATAGAAAACCAGCGGTACTCTGGACCCTGAGGCCCGGATTTGAGGACCACTGCTCTACCTCTAAAGGGGGACCTGGGGGATCTATCCTGTTATAACAAGCCTTACACTAGAAACTCTCTCCTTATCTTTCCTGTCTCTATCTACTGAACCCTCCAATAAAGGCAAATAATATTTTCAACTACTGTTGCTGCCTGGCTCTGTCTTATATTTGGCTCCTTCATTGCTACTTGCAGCTATATTTATTATTACATTATTTTTATATATTATTTTATATTTATTATATAATAATTATCTAGTTTATATAATTTCTAGAAAAGGTAATAATAAAACTCTTATTGCTGCTGATACTACTACTCCTACTAATCTACTGTGATGTTGTCCAGGTGCAGAATATGAGTCAGTCTATTGAGGTTCTGGATCAGCGGACCCAGAGAGACCTGCAGTATGTGGAGAAGATGGAAGTTCAGCTCAGAGGGCTGGAGAACAAATTCAAACAAGTGGAGGAAGGACATGAGAGCAATACTGCCAGACAATATAAGGTACTATTTATATTTGCATCTGTATTTGTTCAGCCAACAAAATTATTTGCATTTGAATTTGTGAAAAAAAATGGAAATGGTTTTGACTGACAAAGCATTAAACTTATTTTTTTTCACTATGACCAATCAATAATAATATTGTATAGCACATATTGTTTTCATTTTTTTTCTACCACAGCACTTTCTGAGGAAAAGTGCACTGGAAATATATTATTTTTATTTGACAAACAATAACCTTGAAGTTATGTAACTATAAACATAGACTTTTATAAACATAGCCATAAACATAAGACATTTTAAACTGAAACATCAAAATACAGTTCTTAATCCTTATTATAAATCTAAATACCGAAACTCAAACCACCCCCCCCGTCTTTAGAGAGAACCCCCCAGCATCTACAAAATATTAAAGGACAATCATTACAATTGTTTTACTATGGAGAGCCAAAACTGAATTAAGTATAAATAAATGAATAAATAAATAAATAAAATCAACTAATCAGTGTGTATATATATAAATAAATAAAATAATGCATTAATGCACACAGTAATACATACATAAATAGATGAAATCTGGTGTAAATTTCTGTATTTTTTGTCCTGTTTATTTCCTTATAAATGCATTTCCATATATTTTCTTTTCCCAAATTCATTTATTTCTGTATTTCCCTGTCCCTATGATAATGAGGGGGTGGTCCATCAGAGCTGGTCATTGTGTTCCCTTACTCCCATTGGTTGATCGGTCTCACAGTGTGTTGATCTAGGCTAGGCTAGCATGGGTTGCTAGCTAGCCTAGCACGGTGCCTCCAACTGTTCTGGCTGTTCAGGCCGGTGGCAAGCTGGCCAGCTGCTGGCTCGTTCCCTCTCCGACACACAGTCCGACTCGACTTGACTCCGTCTCCTGCCGAACTCCACTCGCTCTGCCAGCCTCTCACACAGTCCCACATCCACACAGGTTTAAAAGGTCCTGGATCCAGGGTAGAGTCAGTCCACCGACTCAACTCTCCCCTGGATCCAAGTTAAGCCTCACCCCACCCTCCTCCCATCTGCCACAATATGGAAATGCATTTATAAGGAAATAAATAAAAAGAGATATTTATAAATACGGAAGTAAATTCTCAGGGAAATACACAAATAAGTAAATAGGGAAATATAAACAGAAATAAATGAGACAAAAAAAAGGACCAAAAATACAGAAATATACATTTACACCAGATTTCATCTATTTATTTATTTATTACTGTGTGCATTAATGCATTATTTTATTTATTTATATATATATATATACACTGATTTTATCTATATCTATTTATTTATTTATACATTCATGCATTAATTTATTTATAGTTAAGTCAGTTCTGGTCCTCCATATTTTTCTGCCCCACATCCCTTGAAGAGTTTCGTAAGATATAGACCTACTAAACACAAAAACAAATAATATTGACCACATTTGGGAGGGGTAAAAGTTTGTATAGAATGTATTATTTGTGGTTTGGTGAATGTGGCATTACACAGGACACCAAGCAATCAAAAATAACTATACTAGGGGAATAGCTGAATAGGACAAGACACATATTGATAGACACTAGATAGTAACTTAGACTAAATACAATCCGAGGTGAGGATGGAAGGTAGGAGGGACATTAGGAGAAATGATACAAGTGTAGGAAGGGAGGAAGGTGTATGGTCTAAGATGTGTAGCAGTGTGTTTCTCAATCAGAGGATCACCTCACATTTTGAAGGTGTCATGGACACGTGGCCACAAATATTCTCCACAGTTTTTCTAAAAGCAATGACCATCAGGCCCTAACCCCACTTTATCCGACATTTTCACAGCTCTAGTATGTATGGGATAGTATTGGGGATTTCAGCTTCTTCCCTTCGACCCTAATATTTCAGTTTGTTACATCCATAAGTGTCCCTCTTTGAGTCTGTTGGTTGCTGTTGGTTTGCTGGGCCCTCCAGACCAGAGGAAGGCTGGCCGGTCTCGGAGGGGTTTTGGGCTTTGGGCTTTTTTTGTTTTTTTGACATTTTTGACTTTGACTCTTTATTTTTCTTACACAGAACAGCTCAATAACTGTCTGTATAACAAACCTGGCTTTATCATACAGTGGATTAGGACATCATAGACAAGGTGAAACCAGTTCACATCTATTACTCGAGTCTCTAACAGGCTACATGAAAATGCATTAGTTAGGGATAAGTTTACTAGTGGCAACCACTACTCTGTTGGAGGCTGTATTGAAACTAATGTTTAGTGGGTATTTATGTCACTATGTATAGAGTAGGTAGTATTTATTGTAGAATTGTATAGTATTAATTGCAGTGCAGTGTTATTAGGTAAGTAAGGGTGGTACAACAATATTCCTGTAGATTTCTTGAACAAAGTATAGTCCTGCCATAATTATTTTACTGTTTGCAGTCAATGGTGTATTTACAGTAGTATTTGTAGTTTATACTGTGCTTTACAGTATTATTTTTTGTTACGTAGGCTGTAGTTTTAGCGGTTTAGCCCTGGTTCAGGTCAGTGTCTTCACTAACAAACTAACATCAGTGAAGAGATAAAATCTGTGCTGAATAGTGTTAAAAAGTCTTTTTTGTGTGTGAACTGAGCAGTAAACAACTTCAGGCTATATCAGGCTAGCCTCACTGATGGCTCGCCTCTGTAACCAACTGACCCGTTGGCTGAGACGGTTCAGAAAGCTGTAGGACGTTGGGTGGCTTCCCACCATAAGTCAACACCCAACACTCAACAGTGTTGTTCTCTTGCTTGCAGGGCTAACGTTAGGACAACATTAGGAAGAGCCAGGACAGGCTATCCCTCAAGTCTTCACCTTCAGCATCACATTCCAAACTCTCCTGACCTGCAGCACTTGACCTCTGAACTTTCCTTTCACTTGAAGCAACTTGGGAAAAAATGGGAAGGAGAGTGAATGAAAAATGCTCTCCTCTCCCTCACCAACCCCTTGAGCAAGGCTCTGAACCACAAACTGCTCCAGTGTAGTTACTCAGTATCTCAAAATTTAACACAGTGGTTGTAATGGGCAGCTCTCAAGTGTGTGTGTGTGTGTGTGTGTGTGTGTGTGTGTGTGTACCCCTCCCTTCCCGGCAACTTCTCCCCCAGGATGTTGCTGTAAATAAGAACGTGTTCTTAGTTAACTAGTCTGGTTCAATAACAATGTCAACTTGGCTGATATAGACAGAAGTATAATGATTCTGCAGCAATTTTGTGTCTCAGCAAGCATGAGGTTTAATTAACTGTGGATGCACAAGTCCATTCTGAGGCGTCCTTCCTGTCCTAGCCACCTAGCAACTCTGCATGGCATCCTAGAAGCATTGTTAAACTTCTTCTGATTCTTGCTTCTGTTTTTTATGATTCCCCCTCTCTATGGAGATATGTAATCTATAGGTATATTTGTGTCTATTTTATGAATGAAGCATGGAACTGTGAGTTTTTGCATTTTTAACAGTGAAAAATAAAGTCCTTTAAATAGTTGCTGGTGTTCAGCTGTTGTTGTTTGTGGGGCTGCTGACAAAGCAAATTATTGGGGCCTCTTCATACATGCTAGACAAGTAACAGACTGGTTTGCTAAATGATAGGATGGGAGTTTAGCAATAGTTTTTGCCCATCTCCTGTGGCTAGTAGTAAAATTCAACATCTTGTCATCTTTAGATCCATCCATCGCCTCAATGCTTTGAAAACCTCATGGATCCTAGTGCCTCCAAAATGCATCTAAACCAATCATTGTGACAATCATGCTCTCACTGGATTGAGTGCTCTCCTCAATTTTTAATTCCTGAAAGAAATATCCAAATCCCCCCAAATCACTGCTATACCATTTCCATCTAGCTGTTATGAGTAAGTTGAATTGTTGCCATGTTACCTGTTATTGAATCCACTTAAACTGGAATCAAACTACCTCCCTGTGTTTCAGACTATCAGTGTCACCACTGTGGATTACAACACACACAAATAGTCGACAGTGTTTAAATTGGAACTTTTACTTCAAGTGGAGTTAAAGACAAAGTGGAAACTGGAAAAACTGGAAAAGCTCTAATAGCAGTGCAGCAGGTCCTGCACTGTTTCCACTATTTACTTCTTCTTGGTACCAATTTGCTTAATTGCACTGTTGTTTACTTTTATTGCTTATTTTATATTCTCTTTCTGTGATTAAATTCTATTCTTTTTTCCCTGATGAATCATATTACCTTAGCTGCTGCAACAAAAATCCCCACAGGATAATTAAAATGTAATCTAATCTAATTAAAAGACTATACTGCTCCACCCCACCACCGGTTATATGGCCTTTGTAATCAAGATGCCAGGTGTGTAAATTAGTAATTGCTCAAAACACCAGATGTCAATCTGCATGGGATTGAAATTACCCCAGGACATCAAAGTTAACTGAAGTAGATGGTATTTTTAGATTAATTATTACCAGAGTAGTTGGAGAAAATCACTGACATGTTTGTTGGAGGGGATACAATTCCTGTGGTCCTGAGGTAAATCACCAGACCTCCCCTAGTACTAATACCCCAGTAATATACTAATGCTCCCTGGAATAGACTAAAGAGAATTAGTCATCAGAAAGTCCTGTACTTCAAAAATCGAACCCTTAACCCCTGAATGATGGTTTGTTGTCATTTATAAAACATAAACTTCACGTATAAAAGTTGTGAGTTTTCTGCCAGCTGCCAACTTGCTCTATACTGAACACTAAGAGTGAATCCCAATACACCCCTTGGCCCTACCCCTTGGCCCTACCCCTCCGTTTTGCACGTTCACGTGAAGGGGTAGGGCTGTCCCAATACTCTATACTCTAACCAAGGGCTACCCAGAATGCCCTGCGAATCTCTGGAAGTAACAGGAAGATCATGGGGACCGCTACGCTACCATCCGAAGTGAACCACAAATGTAGTATTTTCTTCGTTAATAAAGATTTTAAAAATATTCCAACCGTAGTATTATCTTAGTTTAATGTCGTTTCAATGTATTATGGACCGTTTCTTCATAAAAAGCATAACAAAAAAATCGCTAATATGCCGATGTCTCTACTTCGTTAGTTAGTTACGTTACAACATTGTTTTAGGCTGATTTGTGCATGACAGTCCCGCATTTTGACATATTTACATGTCGCATTTCCCCCTTTGATGGTATATGATGAAATATAACTAAAGTCCAGCAGCGAAGTTGCTGCACTTGTTACGGCTCCTCTAATATCAGTGCAGACTGGCAGGGTAACGTTAGGAGCGACGTGCTAGACTACAGAGCACCGCTAACGCTATTCTGTCATGAAGTGGACTGGTAATGAAGCAGTGGTCTTTTTTATTTGATGACTTGTTTGATCGATTGGTAGCGTGAAACGTATAAGTTGTGAACGAATCGCGAGCGTCCATGCTTTTCTATCTCCATCAGATGAACGGCAAATGTCACTGTGATAATACCATTGTTGCCATAGTAATCTCCGACAACAAACTCGTCCCGTCTGCTTATCGATGACGTATCAGCGTCGAAGTGCGATCCCAATACTTAGGGAGATATTTTCTGGCCCTACCCCTTGGCCCTCGGTAGCGAGGGCCAACCCTAACCCTAACCCTAACCCTACGGCTTGGAGAGACAGCAATCAGGGCAGGGAGGGTTAGCACCACAAACTGCAGCTCCCGAGAGAGAACCAAGCTGCGGAAAGCCCTGCAGAAAAATACCCCCAGTGGTGCCCAAGAGGGGGGGGACTATGGGTGCAGTATGTGTACATGGCAAAGTCTGCACAAACCCATGTGGCCTGAAGATCCACCAGGCCAAGGTGCGATGCTTGAGGGGGGAGCAAGTGTTACAACACACAGGTGCAACACCTGGTGAGACACAGAAGGAGCCAGGCCCGCAGTGCCCGGAGCCTCCAAGTGCCACAAGCTCCGCCCCCGAGCAGAGAGTCAGAATATCGTGGCAGCCAACAAGGAGAGAGAGTGGCTCCAGTTTGATGAGGATGTAGATGGGGTCATTGAAGCCACAACCAAGGTGGATGCAGATCGACAGCTAACCCTAACCCTAACCCAGACTTCATCGCGAACCCCTTTAGTTTCACCAAGCAGTTGCTTGGACAGAAATAAAGTGGCCACCTCGGATTCTCCAGAGGTCGACCAGCACCTCAACAGCAACAGAGCATAGGAGCAAGACCTGGGGAACTGCAGGGCCTTGATAACCCCACCAGACCCTACCTCTGAGTTCAACATCAAGGAGCCTACCCTGAAGGAGGTCCAGGACATCAGCAGGGCTACCCTGCGGCAGAAGGGAGCATGGACTAGATGGGAGAAAGCGTTGGACCGAAATATCTCTTGCACAGAGCTCTGGAAGGCTGAGCTGCTCCAGATCAAGTATCTGATCCAGTGGGTCTATGACGTTCTCCTTAGCCCAGCCAACCACAACTGCTGGGGTATGGTGGACCGGCATTTCCACTGTGCCAGTGAAGAGGATCACTCAAACAAATCCTCAGCTGTTGCCCGAAGGCCCTGAGAGAGGGGCACTATTGTTGGCATCGCAACCCGGTCCTGAAGGTGATAGCAGATGCCATCTGCATTGGGATCAGCCAGACCAAGCAACACTGCCCAGAAAAATAGACCATTGTGTTTGTTAAGGCAGGGGAGAAGCCGCAGGCGCAACCAGGGTGCCAGGTGGAGTCCTTGTCATGGCACAGGACTGGCAGTTGAAGGTCAAACTGGGAAAGCAGCTTGAGTTTCCAGACACCATCGCAGTGATCACACTCAGGCCAGACATGGCTCTGATGTCTGAAACATCAAGGCAGGTGGTACTGCTGGAGCTGGTTTCCCTGGGAAGAGGAGGAGGCCTATGAGAGGAAGAGGGCCAGGAATGAGGAGCTGGTTGGCAAGTGCCGGAGGCAGGGATGACAGGCACAATGTGAGCCCATCAAGGTGGGCTAACCCTAACCATGGCATGGAGGGGGTGGGAGACATTATCCATGAGGGCCAGAAGTTTAGCCATCATCCTTCTCTCTGCCACCTAATAAATAAACATTTATGCATTGTGTATACGGTGCTTGCCCAAACCTGGCATCAATTGTACGCCCAACTGTCCTGCTAGGGGGATCCCTCTCTGGTTAGCCCCTCCCTCTCTGAGTAGCCCCTCCCGAGGTTTCTTCCAATTTTTCCCTAAAAGTTTTTTTTTGTGAGTTTTTCTTGTCCTCTGTTGAGGGTCTAAGGCTGGGGGATGTCGTGTACTAACCATTTATTGTTTTCACATGTTGGGCACTGTGAAGCCCTTAGAGACTGTAACGGTGATTAAGGGCTGTACAAATAAATGTGATTTGATAAACTTAGGACAATGCAGGTGGATGGCCCCTTAGTGACCTAGATCTTATAGACTACTTGACTGGCAGAGGCTGTGAGGCTGCAGGGTTGTCTGTCAGATCTGGTAATCAGTAATACAGGGGCCCCCCAGGGGACCGTCCTGACTCCCTTCCTGTTCTCTCTTTACACATCCAACTTTAGTTACAACACAAAATCATGCCACTTGCAGAAGTTCTCGGATGACTCTGCAATTGTTGGATGTGTTAGGGGGGGTCAGGAGGGGGGTGTACAGAGGACTGGTTGGTGACTTTATTGAGTGGTGCAACCAGAATCATCTGCAGCTCAATGTAGGTAAAACCAAAAAGATAGTGGTGGATTTCAGGAGGACTAAGGCACCAATTACCCCCATTTCCATCCAGGGAGGACGTAGACTTGAGGTGCAGTCCTACAGGTACCTAGGAGTGCACCTGGATGACAAGCTGGAGTGGGAACACTGAGGCAACATAGAAGAAGGGCCAGAGCCAACTCTCCTTCCTGAGGAGGCTCGGGTCCTTTAACATATGTAGAACTATGCTGAACATGTTCTACCAGTCGGTGGTGGAAAGTGCCCTTTTCTTTGCGGTTGTGTGCTGGGGCAGTAGCATAAAAGCTGCAGACACCAACAGGATACCAAACTGCTGAGGAAGGCGGGGTCTGAAGGTGGTGGCTGAGGAAGACAGGGTCTGTCCTGGGTGTCCAGCCTGGACCCAGTGAAGGTGGTGGCTGAGGAAGGCAGGGTCTGTCCTGTGGGCCAGCCTGGACCCAGTGAGGTGGTGGCTGAGGAAGGCGGGGCCAGGCCCCTTAGACCCTCAGACCCAGTGAGGTGGTGGTTGAGAGGAGAATGTTGGTCAAACTGCTGGTCATCATGGACAACGTCTCTTACCCACTTCACTCTGTCCAGGCAGAGGAGACGTTCAGCAGCAGACTCATCCTGCCTCGGTACCACGGAGCAACATCGGAGGTCCTTCTTGCCCACTGCCATCAGACTATACAACTCATTCCTGGACTACCATCAACCCCCGCCCCTGCCCCCAAGAACTACTACTGCACATTCTCACTTTTTGCACAATTTCACTTTTTTGGCACCTGGGACTTTTTTTCACATTAAAATTGTTTTATTTTTGCACTGTGCATTTGAATATTTTGTACTTTTTTATAGCTTTATATATTTTTTATTCTTTATTTTTATTATTCCTATTGTAATTGTATTATTCTATGTCTTGGTAACATAACATTACTGTAACATAAATGTATATTTTTATAGTTTGAGATTGGATCTTTTTTATACAGTTTGTTACCCTTAAATTTGTTTATTGTATAGTGATGTGTGCCTGCACTGCTGCATAACTACAATTTCCCCTCGGGGACAATAAAGAGCCATCTAGTCTAATCGAATTATCCCCTCAGGGATTAATAAAGTACCTACCTACCTACCTACCTACCTACCAATAAAAACCAGCAGGACTCTGGCCCCCGAGGACCAGGATCGAGAACCACTGGTGTAAACTAAAACAAATTAAATTAGATTACACTGAACTAAATCTAATAACAGCCACTAATTTGATTTTTGTTTCCACCTCAGTCCATCCCTTCAGTCTAACTTTATCTCTAAAACTAACCCTGACATGGCCACTGAATCATTTCACTCTTTAGCCCTCTCCAGACGGTATTAGTATTGACAGGGGAGGTCTGGTAATGGCTCATTTTTTATCTCTGGGATTAAAATGTTAAAATGTGATCTTTTCCAGCTAACGCAGTAAAAATGACCTACTGTATTTTGAGATTACTGTGATGATAATTTTAATTAATGGTTTTGCTGAAGTCACTGTCTGTTTTTCAGGCCATCAAAGCTAAGATGGAGGAGCTTCGTCCTCTCATCCCAGTGTTGGAAGCTTACAAGGCGGACGCACGGCTGGTCAGTCAGTTTAAGGAGGAGGCGGCAAATGTCACGACACTCCTCAGCTCCCTGCAGGAGCAGCTGGGAGGCTTCGACTACCAGGAGCTCCACAGCCGAGTCACTAGCCTGGAGGAGAGACTGAGGGCCTGCATGCAGAAGCTAGGTGCTTTCCCCACATATACATGCATATACGTGCACAGAATAAATACTATAGACATGTACCTGAATACAAATACCATATTTCGTCAAAGCACAATTTATTTTTTCTTTAGCTCCATAATATTTTGTAGATGTGAAGAAGAGTTAATTGAGTGGCATCTCTAAGCTGGAGGCTTCTCTCAAATGACAGCGGGTTGAGAGAGGCGGAGCTTTGACTGGGAAAAGGAAGAGAATAGTTGTGTAGCTTGTGTTGTTAGCACTGTAGTTGTGTCCAGGCTTATACTTATAACTTGATTTGCTACATAAATACCATGCTCATTTCCGCTTTTTATCCAAATACAAGTTCAAGTTCAAATACATATCATTTTGTTGGTTCAAAAAAATACAGATAGAAATACAAACAGCGCCGTATTGCAACAGCCCTAATATATACAAGCACCCTAACCCTCTAACCAGGGACTGATTGAGATATGGGACATCTGGTGAATGCAGTTACGTACTCTTGACCCCAGGGAAAGATTTGAGGACCACTGCCCTACACTGTAAAATTAAACCTACATGTATGAAAAGGACCCTATGAAATGTGCTTGTGCTTGACAAACTACATTTTTGTGTATGGAATTTTATATTCCCACATAAATGTCTTGAATTTATTTTCCACATTTATGGGCTACATTACTTTGCATAGATCTCCGGAATAAATACATAAATAAATACATTTGGTACTAAACTTGTGGCACATGAAAATATGCAAAAGGTAATTGCTTTATTGCTACTATATACATAGGCCTGTATACTGACACACACAAATTCATGTTTGTTCATATTCCTTTGTCTGTTTCAGCATGTGGGAAGTTGACAGGAATCTCTGAACCAATTACAATCAAGACATCCGGCTCGAGGTTTGGATCATGGATGACCGATCCCCTAGCTCCTGAAGGAGACAACAGAGTAAATAACTAGACAATATACTATTATATATTAACACTATACTAAATACAATATGAACATGCTATATACAATATAATATGATGACCAATCCCCTCTCTCCTAACAGAGACAACAGGGTCACACCACATACATTACTACAGTAAAACAACTACATGGTTGTAAAACCACATACACAAAAATTATCCTGGATAGAACATACCATATAAAGTACAACAAGATGGGATGAGATTAACTTTATTGATCCCTAAGGGATAACTGGGTCAGGATAGTTACAAAGAGGCACTCTAATTACTGTGCACAGCTTCCACCACTTCATCAAGTCAGTCACAATTTTCCAATTAGAATAGCTGAGGCACAAGCATATCCCCACATGCTCAAAGCCATAGATAGCCAGGTTAGAGAGCATACAGTGATTCCCCACTGTAGCTGACCAGAGGCCAGGAGATGAAGGGGTCACCACAGGTTTTGACTCCTCTTGGTCCAAGGCTCTGCCGGTTGTACAAATAACACAGCAGCCATGGTTCCTCAGGGGGAGGAGTTAGGATGTGCTTCCTCTGGCTGTTAATTACCATGTGCAATTACAGGTGTAATTGAAGTGTTTTGGTTTAGTACATCGATGGGAGTGATTCTTTTCAAAAATCCCCTCCTCCATTTTTGTGACCTACCATTGCCACTCTTCAGAATACATATTGAGTCAAATGTGCTAAAAGTCTCCTACCAATTGCCTATCCCATTTCCACTGACAAAATGCTTCTGCAGGTTAGTAGATCAGAATTGTCATTTTTTACACATGCAACTGCCATTACACCATCACAAACGCTTAGTAAATACAGTGTCTTCATTATACTAATATAGAAGTCCCATTGGCTGAAGAGAATTTTTGCTGTTGACCACTGATATATTTACAGATGTTTTCCAAGTACATACATAAGTACATTTACTAGACAACCCTAAACCTTCCATATTACTCCACTGTAAATGCAGTAAAAAAAACAGGAACATTTTATGCAGGTTTGAGATTGCTTGGGACTACTTTGTCACAAAATGACAATACAAGATATTTATGGTAATATATGGAAATAATTTAGTAACCATTTTATAAAAGCAATAACTCACTCCAGGCAGTGATGTACGGACTATATATGTATGTCACCATAAAAGATAACAGATTATTTCATTCACGAAACGTGTGTCCGATCGTATAACGCTAGTACGAACGTTTCTATGAACATAGTCGGATTTATCATTTTGTATCTGAATTTGTTCGTTTGGTACGACCAAATCCTACGACTGCTTGGAAACATCCAGAAATGTGTTTGTGTGTTTGGAAACATGCGGTAAGGCTCTTAGAATGGATTATTCTTTATGAAACATCCATCACAGTAGAGCCAAACCTCAACAACAAGATGGTTCAGTGGCCTGGTAGAAACAAAGACCTGACAGCTGAAACAAACTGTCCTCATTCAGAACAAGATGATCCAACTTGTACTGGTTGATCACATGGACCGGACGCCTTACAAACACAACAACATAATCCTACCATCTGATGAAGATGCAGCCTGGATCTGATCTGAGTCCAGCTCCAATGCTGACTGGACACCGACAGTGAGGTCTCTCCTGTTATTGATCGATCCTCTGATCATGTCGATATCGGCTCAGTGCTGCCGTCCTCCTGAGGCTGATCATACGTCTACTTCTCCTTCATCTAGTTTCATGTTCAACTGTTTCTTGTGTTTCTGCTAAATCAGCATCGACAGCGTTGATCGTTTCTTGCCATGCTTTACTGTGATCAGTTCTTGTGACTCCACTGCTGATGCTTCTGAAACTCATGAGAGCAACTCTTCCATTTCAGACTCCTCCAAGTTCCTCTTTTCTCTGGTGTACTTGAACACAACCCTTCAGTCTGCAGCCTTTTACGGTGTTGAACAGCGTTTACCTGCAAACCGGCTTCAACAGGCCGAACATCCAGTTTACCAACGACTGGCGTTCATCAAATATACTCCTGTTCTACCAACAAATGAGGTTTCCTGCTTGTTTCATGAATCCCACATTCGTGTTTTAGTATGCACACAAATACGACAAATTTACGAATAATTTACAAAAACATTTGCGAATGAGGCCCAATGGACGGATGTGTGATATAAAGTCCATATGCCATGGCCTGTTGTGGGTTATTGCTTAATTGTTAGCATGTTGCACCTTGTTTACTATTACTAATACTACTAATTGTACTTCTGCTACTACTACTAAAGCATTTATTATATTATATATATTATGCATAAAGATATTTGTATATATCATATATATATATTTATATATTGGTTTACATCATTGTAATTTATTGTTTTTGGTTTCCTCCCATTCAGGTGTGGTACATGGATGGTTACCATAACAACCGCTTCGTTAGGGAGTACCAGTCAATGTATGACTTCATGACAACTGACAACTTCACGTCCCACCGCCTCCCCCACCCCTGGTCTGGTACTGGTCAGGTGGTTTATAATGGCTCCATTTATTTCAATAAGTTCCAGAGTCACACCATCATTAAGTTTGACTTCAGTAGCTCGGTCATCAGCCGATCTCGCCAGCTGGACTTTGCCGGCTATAACAACATGTACCACTACTCCTGGGGAGGGCACTCAGACATCGACCTCATGGTGGATGAAGGCGGGCTCTGGGCTGTTTATGCCACCAATCAGAATGCAGGAAACATCGTCATCAGCCAATTAAACCCCGGCACTCTGCAGATCATTCGTAGTTGGACCACCAATCATCCGAAGCGCAGTGCAGGCGAGGCGTTTATGATTTGTGGAACGTTGTATGTTACCAACGGTTACTCCGGTGGAACCAAAGTGTACTATGCCTATTCCACCAACTCTTCCACCTATGAGTACATTGACATCCCTTTGACAAATAAATACAGCCATCTGTCCATGCTCGACTACAATCCCCGCGACAGAGCCCTCTATGCCTGGAACAATGGTCACCAAGTTCTTTATAATGTAACACTCTTTCATATCATACAGTAACACTGGCGGTGGTCATTAGATCGGTCATTAATAGACCATTAAGTTACAGTTTCCCTTATAGTGTCACCCTGAACCCCAGTTCTTATTTCAGATTGTTTTCCTGACCAAAATATGGCACAAAAATGCACTTGTGAAATGTAATGAAAAAAATGAAGACACAATCACAGCAATAGAAATTAAAATCTCAAGAAACATGGAAAATTAGGCTTTAATGCTTTGATGGTTCGCATTGCAGAATACTGTGTAGAGGTTGTCTCAGAAACTCCACCACCCGAGACCCAGCTTTTGCAAATGCTTTATGTTGCATATAATACAGTATCACTAAACTATGGCCCTAATATCTGTCCTCTGACCTTTAGATAAGGCCATCATAAGATCAATGCATGATCCTTAATGGAACTGAAAGACGTTCTGTAGAATATTCCACTATTGCATATTATTCAGAATGGGATTCTCTGGAATGTTACACTGCTCAATATTATTAAAGTAAACCTGTTCCCTAATCCTTAAAGGATCAATACACCCTAAAACATTTGTTCATTTTGTTGTTTGATTGTGTATTTTTCATATTCCCATGATTAATTGGCCAAAAGCAGACATTGAGATGTCATGTTGAGATATTCCCAGCAAATTTGCAGCAACATTTCAGTTTAATAGGAGAACATATTTCAATGATCTAAAACATCAATGATAAAGGTCAGATTGGCAGCAATTGCAGTCCACAATTTAGCGCAGTGACAAAAGGTGTACAGTTTTGTATAAGACTTTTTCTCCACTGGCAACAACAGCTCGTACTACTGCTATCGCTCTCTTCACCTACACATAAAACCCACAGCTGATGCTGCATTCACATCATATGGATATTTTAAATACGAGCATCTGACTGGGGAAAACGTTCATGTAAACCTCCTAGTGGTAAATATGGGAACTGACGGTAGGGTGTCAAACATGGCTGCTGCCAATAAGTCCACAGTCCAAGGTAATAATAATTACTAGTTATATTCCCACTAGTACACTTCTGTACAATCAACTCTGTTTATGATGAACTATCTAACTATCTGCTAACTATCTATCCATCTGCAGTTTGTTTGGTTGATAAAGCAACTTGTTAAGTTGTTACTTTGGAGCTATCTAGCAATACCCAAGGGCTTCCCAATGAGTTGAACGCTTCCAGGTTGGAGCAATCTTTCCACTTTGTCCGTCCTAACCCAGCAACAAGCATTCTGGTTGCATCTGCAGGTTGAGGGAAAGTGGGTACAATATAAAAATGTATTACAAAACTTCATCACAAAGTAACTCCTGGAATAAATTTAACATCACAGATAAATGATATATAATATTGTAAGATATCTGAAGGTAGAAGTTGACAGCTCAGCTTTTCTCTTAACCAGAGTGTCCAGAACATGTGGCCTCAGGTCTGATGAAACTACAAAATTGATCAAGGTTCTCTGGTACCCTGTACTCCTTGTGTTCCAATATTGTGTTTGTTATAGCCAATCCATGGCTAGCACAGAAATACAATAATAAATCACTTGGGATCAGATCAGAGGCCATTCTGCCCAATCACACCCCTCCAGTTTTACCATTCATTGCTAACATGAAGTCATTGTAGGGTGCTGGAGTTGGTAGGTGGAGCCTTCTCCAGCACCCCAAGAATGCTGAGTACTCTGGACTGCTGTTCGGTGCTTATGTGCAAACAACAGTCAGAGTTTTCCTCTGCATGTGTTGTAGCCACATTGAGACAACACACTCATCTTCCAGGACAAATTCCAACTGTACAGTAGCCAGCCAGGGGCTCATGAGTATCCCCAGTGCCTCTCATCCTGGACAACTCCTGAGTAAGATAGAAACCCACCGCCCTACTGAGGGGTTTGGTTGCAGAGCTGATAGTGTCCAGATGTGATCACAACTATAACTAGTTGGTACCTGTCAACCTTCTGCACCAATTCAAATGTGCTTTGTATTGTACATGGTTTGGTCAGCAGCCCATGGTACTTTCAAATGGAGATACCCCTGCTCACAGCAGATTTTCCTCTACCGGGATTTTATCCAGACTAGCCATTGAGCACTATACCCTGGTATTGCACAGTAATTGCTTTCCACTGTTGACTTTAGCTAGCTAGCTGACTTTAGGCTGAAAAATTACAGTGCATCAAATGAGTATAATAGTAATAATAGCAATAATTATAATAGCATGCTGAAGGAACCTGGGGTGAGACATGAACCATTTAAGATATGCAGTTATTCCGATTGAGATCCAGATGTTCATATTTAGATATGGACTATGCAATGTGTGCAAACATGCCTTCCCTTGCACACAGGGTTATTCAGAAATGTGGCTTCTCTGGCCTCCCCATTAGTATGGTGGTAAACCAGGCCATGGACTTTTCTCCTTTCCCTGTCTTTCTACCAAGGCATTGCATTTAAATATGGTGTGCTATTAAATCAGTTTTGGTTAGGGTAGTGACACAGAAAGACTAAAATGGCAACATGTCCTTGGGACATTAATTGAATAAAAACATCATAAAACTTGGGCTTACTTTACAAAATCTGAACTGATTTGGAATGTAATGCAAAGGGAAGGCAGCTCAGTCGGTAGAGCATGAGGGCCACACATGAAAACCAAACAGAAGCACTCTCTATCCTCTCTTCGCTGAAATACTTATTTGGGCTATACATACATTTTTGCCTTTAAGCAATCACTGAAAGTATTTTTTCTATATCAAAACGTTTTATATCATGAGTTTCTTAATGACAACTACTTTCTACTCACTAACAAGCCACTCCATTTCTACTAACGTAATGAGTACAACAGCACAAACACTTATGGCTATATCAGCATCACATAGCAGTTGAATTATCATGGAATGTTGTCTTATTATTCCTATAAATCTTCTCTTGCACACTGACGTATCCCAACCCTACTGTCACATGTATAGAATCAATGGCACTGATAATGTTTAAATAGCCCACAATAAGATGGAAACCGTCCTTGGTTGTGCATGTTTGCGTATCAGTATATAGATAGAAATATTCTTTGGTGTGTCATCACCATTAATAACTGCACCAGACAGAGGCCTGTCACTCAGCACCTGTTGCCAGTAAACGGTGTAAGGGTTGCATGTTACCTGGACATGGGAGGGATGGCCACTGTGCAATCTGGCTCTGCAAGTCATTGTTCCAAAGACAGTACAGTTTAATAATCCAAGTCCTTTCCAATGCAGTGGAGGGTCTATTTATTTTTATTTTTTTATTCAAGATTTATTTGGCAGGGACAGTACACATCAATCAACATTTTAGTTCACACTTCAATGTAAACGTGTCTGAGTTAGCCACGAGGCTAATTTACATCTGTAGTTCCCAGGCAGGTCAACAACATAACAATTACAATAAAGTTAATAAAATAAAAACAGTAAATTATAGTACTAACCCTAACGTTAGACCCTATATGTTGACAAAGGAGAAACTATGTGCATGAAAACATATTCCAAGCATTTAATTAAGTATTTTGTTTTCTGAGGTCGTTAACATTTTTTAATATTTAATTTTAATGTAACTTGCTATTGCTTCAATAGCAATAGCATTACATTAGGACATGGGAGCCCTAGATATATTTGGTTTTGGGCACATTAAGGAAGGCAAATACTAGTGGACTTAACCAGAATCAGAATCACTGGGAAACGCTTAAGTCAAGGTCTAATATGAGCCCATAGTCAGTATTACCAATTCCAGCCCTGCTGAACAACCTCAGACTAAATCACTGTAAATAACACAATGGGCTATTAGGAATTGAAGACTTAGCCATGTCATATTAACCCACAACACTGAAACATGTTGCCTGTGGATCAAAGCCTTGAGTTAGTGTTCTGAGCTGGCATTGTACCAGGGGAACATTTATAACCACTCAAAGCAAATGTAGTACTATTGTAATCATTTATGTCTCCCTTTAGGAATATCCACTTTTCTCTCGTCCATCTCCACAAGGAGGTCAGAAGTCAGGGTCAGCTGTAGAACAGCAGTTAGGGATTCAGTATGTTGGATGTGTAAACCTGGTTCCCTTTACTGCCCCCTGCTGGCCTATATGGGAACATAGTCTAAAATCAAGTCAAAGGAATTGTACTGATGCAACTGGGTTAATCCTCTTAGGACAGTTTAAAGCAGCTCTTACATTGTTTATAAAATCACCATTTTCATATTGTCACTAATTACGATATGTACACATGTATGGATGGATCTTCTATATGTAGAATGTACTAACCCACTTCATTAGTCACTCAGATGCATTCACGAGACTCTGTAATATTAGAAGGTTGTCACAGCCAAGCTGTTAGAAACTGAGAATAAACTCTATCAATAACAAATGTTATTAGAAAGTAATTATCATTACTAAATCTGTTAGTGAATGAATGGCAGATTGTGTTTTTAGTGGTTTAATGATCAATGAAGTGGTCCCCGCTTGCTATTTGTTTGTTCATCACAGCCTCTTTGTGTCATAATCATGTTATAAATAAAGATGCTGATTCTATGAGTATAAGTGTCTCAGTCTAGAGTGTGACTTTAAAGAAAAAAATCCAATAATTTCTACTGGGGAATTGTGCTGACACAAAACAGCATGCAGACAGGAATTGAGGTTAAAACAGATTACTTTATTATGAGCTAAAACACAAGTTAAGAACAGGTTAAAAAACAGGTTAAAAGTCTAAGGGCGTTTTCACACCTGAAAGTCCGGACCGAGGTTCGAACCAAGGTTCATGTTTTGTTACATTGTATACATTTGATCTGGTTAGTTTTGCTTTCACATTGCAATTTTGCGAGCACACTAAAGAGCTTTGCATGACATACCTACGTCCTGTTGTCATCACCTATGTGAGCTGCATCTCCCTATATTGGTTTGTAGATGGGCATGCGTCTAACGTTTGCATGTTGTCAATACGGCGGGTAGGCTTTTCTGTTTGAATGAAAAGATTAATTTCATTGCCACTATACTATTATTATTATTATGGCATTACTACCAGCAGCACCAACTTCAAGCGCAGTACTCGAGACTAGTTCGAATCTGCCAAATGAACGTCCTTGTCGTGCAAAAATGACATTGTCGCAGACAGGTAAGGAGGCGAAGACCTGCGAGCCTTGACAACTCTCTGGAGAGACCAGTAAGGTGAGTGGTACTTACTACTACAATGACTGATAGGACAGTAAGATAAGATAATAATAATAGAACTAACAATAAGACTTTAGATGGGTAATCCATCTAAAGAATGAAAGAATTTAAGAAAAAATGTAATGACGCTAGTTTTATTCAATATAATAACTTACACAATGAAGCACAAAGGTGTATTAATAATGCTAAAAAAATCCTTCAAAGAAAAGATAATTGAACATAAAAAGGATCCCAAAAACCATTGTAAGGCACTCAAGCATTTGGGTTATAGTAAAAGTATAAAAACCAGGTCTGTTAGGCTCAGCTTGGAGGTGAAGTTACCTCAGACAAAAATTAGGTGGCTGACTATTTAAATACCTACTTTACTACAGTAGCTAATAATCTTGTAGCGAAGCTCCCTGAGCACTCAGATGTATTCAATGAGGAGCAGGTGCAGAGGTATTACTCGCAATACGGCATCCAGACAGGATCCTTTTCTTTTAGTAAAGTGAGTGATAGTAAGGTCCTGAAGAGACTTCAGGAACTAAATCCTAGTAAAGCTACAGGTCTAGATAACATTCAAGCCAGGTTTCTTAGAGACGCTGCGGATATTATTGCTCCATCTGTTACCCATATCATAAATATGTCTATAGAACAGGGCAAGGTTCCAACAGAGCTCAAGAGTGCTCGAGTTCTCCCCCTCTATAAGAAAGGTAGTAAGTTAGATGGGGGGAACTACAGACCAGTTTCTATTTTATGTGAGGTGTCAAAAGTATGGAAAAAATAATTCATGAACAGATTGAGTACATCCAAAACAGTATTTTATTTCAGTTTCAGTCAGGATTTAGAAAATCTCACTCTACCGAATCCTGTCTGTTGTTTCTGACAGACAAAATCAGAAAGGAAATTGACTTAGGTAAACTCTGCGGAATGGTTATGTTAGACCTGCAAAAGGCATTCAACACAGTAGATCATAGCATTTTAATTTACAAATTAAAACTCTGGGTTTTAATGATATGGCCTGTAGGTGGGTTAAATCCTATCTTACAGATAGACACCAAAGGGTAGATGTCAATGGGACGTTATCCAGGCCAAAACCTATTACAAAAAACAATAATGGTCCTATTACGTGCGGGACACCACACGTAATAGGACCATTATTGTTTTTATTATATATCAATGACCTTAATTCAGCTTGTTCATGTGATATATTTTTATACGCTGATGATGCTGCATTATTAGTATCCCACAAAGAAAAGGTAGTTGTGGAAGATTCCTTGAGCACAGAGGTTCAAAAGGTTGCGAGGTGGCTCTCGGATAACAAACTTTCCCTTCATTTAGGAAGGACAGGCGATCCTTTTAGGGTCACGAATTAAATCACCAAATTTCAAAGTAAAGATTGATCAGACACCAATCTTTTCAAAATCCTCTGTGAATTACCTTGGATGTGTTCTGGATAATATTTTATCTGGGGAAGACATGGCTTAACAAAATTACCAATAAAACAAAATTCCTGGCAAGAAAAGCAGAGTTGTTAGATACTCTAACCCTAAAAACTTTAGCTGGAGCATTGGTGTTATGCCACTTTGATTATGCTGCTATGTTTTGGTACAGCAGCTCCTCGCAGTCTCTTAAAAACAAATTACAGACTGCACAAAATAAGCTAATAGGAGTTGTTTTAAAGCTGCCCCCCCCCCCCCACACCACACACACCTGGATGCAGTTGATAAAAAACAAATTTTTTCCGTGGATAAAAAGGGTGGTGCAAATTAAGATGGTATTACCCACAAGATTTTGTACAAATTTGCACCTCCCTTCCAAACCATTTTAATCTAGTTAAAAATAACCACACCCACAACACTGAGGCAGTCTAAAAAAATTGTATTCCTATGAGATTTTTAAAATGTTTTGGAAAAATACATTTTTTAAAAAACAGCCACAGGGAAAAACAAGCTGCCCATCTCCCTTAACTCCCATTTGAAATTTTTTAAATTAATTAAAAAAATATTAAATAAATTTTTAAGATTTTATAATTTCATTTTTAAATTTTTTAATTTAAATTTTGTATAGGTTATTATTTTGGGTTTTTAATGTTTAATCGGGACCTTTATAAAGGCCTAACCACCAGGTTAGAGGGGGGTTTTACTCTTTGGGGATAGCTAAGCCCCCACATGTGTACTAATTTGGTGACCCTAGGGATTTGTTGCATGCATTTAAAAAATGTTTTTTAAAAGTGTAAATTTCCGAATCCGGTGGCGTCCCATCAGGGTTGGGTGGTTTAGGCGGCCCTGAACACGTTACCACATTGGGAAAAGCAAGTTTGTCAAATGAATGCCTAATCCCGGGAGGTGGGCAGGCCACCAAAGTAGGGTTTGGGCCCCTGATGCTGTGGTGCAAGTTGGGGCAAGCCCCCTTAAATCTATGTATCTAAGTATATAGAGGGCGGGCCCCCCAAACTTGGTGGATGTTCCCACCCCTGCATGGCGCAATTTGAAAATCCCAGGGCTGGAACTTTAAAATCTGTTAGGGCATATTAGGGGTGGGTTTCCCCCTTTTGGCCCGCCCCTGCATCTGTGTGCCAAGTTTGGTGGGCAAGCCCATGGCTGGAAGTTTAGTGTCAGTTCTAAGTTATGAGGAGGGGGCTTGCCCACCAAACTTGGTGGGCTGTTCCCCATGCCCCCCTGATGCTGTGTGCCAAGTTTGGTGGGCAAGCCCACCTGGGCGGAAACTTGTAGTGTTTGTTCAAGTATATGAGGGGGGTGGGCTAGGCCCACCAAACTTGGTGGGCATGTTCCCCATGCCCCTGATGCTGTGTGCCAAGTTTGGGGGGCAAGCCACCTGGTTGTGGATGTTTAAATATGAGGGAGGTGTGGGTTGGAAATTGGTGGATGTTATGTGTGCTGTGTGCAATTTGTGGGAGGGAAGGGTGGGGTTGTGTGGTTGGTAATGGGGGAGGGGGGAGTGCCCCAAAATGGTGGGAAGTTAGTTTAGCTGTGTGGTTTTGGGGCAAAATGGTGGGTTTTTTGGGTGGTTGGGGTGGTTGTGGTGTTGGATGTTTGTGTGGTGTGTGTGAATTTTGGTGGGGGGTGGGGGGGGAATCCTTTGGGGGTGAGTGAGTGTGAGTGTGTGAGGTGTGAGTGTTTTGGGGGGTGGGGAGGGTGGGTGGTGGGGTGGGTGTCTGTTTGGGGTATTGCGGTGGGGGGGGGGGGGGGGGGTATGGGTTGGTAATCTGGATTGGTGAGTGTGGGTGTGTA
>JAXDDW010000187.1:0-82500 GCA_034670385.1 Hoplostethus mediterraneus
AGAGAAGAAAGAAAGAGAAGAGAGAGAGACAGGCAGACAGAGATATAAGAGAGAGAGAGAGAGAGAGGGAGAGAGGAAGGAGTATTCCGTCTTGTGAAGCCCAGAGTTAAATCATAAATCTCTGCCAGTAATGATTTAAAAAGCCAATACTGTTTGCTGCACTAAAAGCTCAGAGCTCATTAGATCTAGATCCGTTTGATTAAAATGGAAAAATACAATAAGCATCTCTGAATGTGCAGAACGCACAGTCCTTGGAGGATTACTGTCTGACAGTGTGCTGGATGAAGTAGATTAAAATAATTGACTCTGTTGTGTAACACATGGCTGTCACTGTCTTTCACAATCTAAAACTGGATGTGATTATTTTCATTTTCTGGAGTGAGAGGAAATTAGTCCCAATGCCTGGAAACCAAACCAAAGAGATGAACAGGAAATATGGCACTGAAAAACGTCTCTTTCCTCTTCCTCCTCTACCATGGCTTCCTGTTCCAAGTTCAATCTGTTTCTCTCTCTCTCTCTCTCTCTCTCAATGTTCCTGATTGCATCTGACTCATAGCCCTAGTGTTTTCATATATGTACATTTTGAACAAGTGGTCTACAAAGTGGTCAGACTGTTTTCCACGGCTACTCTTCATTTCACCTTGTTCTTCTTGTTGTTTTTCTGGACAGGCTTGCTGGAGCACCAACATGTCAACGCACCACTGGAGTTTTCCATGGCTCACCAGCCACAACAGTCATGTGGGCAATAAACTTCACTGAATCACAGCAGATCAGCACACATGTGCTTTAAAGAAAGGAAAAACTGACAGGCTGTTGTTGAGCGTTTAACCCACACCATTTCCCTTTCTGAAGTCAACCTTGTGTCTGTTTCTGCTTTCTCGCTTCATTTTCTCCTCTGAGCTATTTTCCCCAGACAGCACTCAATCACCGTGATCACTATCTCTCTCTCACACACTGTGTGTGTGTGTGTGTGTGTGTGTGTAGAGATATGCATCCTGTCTTTATTTTGGTACAACGAGCATGATGCACGCACGCACAAAGAACTCTATTCATCCCATTAAAATGAAATTACTATGTGGGAAATGTGATTTTCCTAATTGTGTAGGAGACGCTGGAGACACGCCATCTGTAGACAATTTCAAATCCATAACTTCGTGGTATGATTTAACTTTCAGAGAAAAAGTGCATTGAAGTGCAAATAGTTTATCGTTTTTTTTTTAAAGCAAGAATCATGGACTTTCGCTCTCATGCGTTAGTTGTTGTTTTTTTTTGCTCAGTCAGACGCCATATGCATGCCTCCACCAGTCGACCCCGTTCTGACGGGACAAGCTGCTCTGCTCCCTCTATCTTTAGTCCGCGGTTGTCAGAGGCGAATATCCTGACGTTCTTCTACGCCCCAAACCGAAGTAGTAATATTTGATTTCATAGTAATCGTCCAGAACACAAGAGAGAACATGTAGAGATGGATTTTATGAAGCTGTTTGGCACCGTTATCGCCGTTTTGTTCCACCCTGGAGCCGCGTCGAGAATAAACGGTAAGAGTTTCTCTTCGGGGAGAAACGTTATCTAACGGTAACAGCCGCGACGAAAACGCACATATTCTCATGTTTCTCATTGTACCGGGTTACAAAGTGATAAAGTGCACGTTATTTCAGGCTTTCTAGGTTTGTTTGTTTTTTCAATAAAGTTTTCTTTTACATGGAATAGGTTTACACGCAGCACCGAGCTGTGCATTTCTTGTCGCTCAGTCCTTTTCATTTTTCTTGATTGCTGATCACTTGTAGTGAAGTGATAAACAAGTCAGCATAGAAGCACATGATGGGGTGGAAAATTGAGAACGTCAACATCAAGACGTCTTGAAACTCAGATCACTGATTTTTTTGTCAGGAGGTCGCACAATTATTTTAATAATAAGAATATCCTATTAGCATGGCCACCACCGTTATGCAACACAGGCTGCAATCTCTATTTCACAATACTGTGGTCATATTGGAAAGGAGAAGGCAATGATGAGCAATAATACACAGTGAAGAGAAGTCGGAGAGATTGCCGTGATATGTTTTTTTCGTTGATGACATGTTTAAAATAGATGCAACCAGTGGCCTCATCCGGTCAGACTGCAGTTTGATATGGAGTCCATAATGAACAATCATTCAGTCAATAAGTAAGCAAGAAGCAGTGCCAACTCAACACAACACCATTCCCAATGATTATAGTAGACCAGTGATTTTCAAACTTCGATGTTTTTTTTCACACAACAACACAACACAATCTAAAATCAAGACTATTTTGCAGCCTATTAGACCAATCAAACTACACGCATTCTGTCTTGTATGCTACTGTTCTACTACCCTGATGTTTATTCCACCCACATTGCATTGCATGGAGATGGGATGACAACACAACCAAAACATTCCCGTAACTAATTTCACCAGAATAGCTTGGTAGTTGCTTTTTATCCTCCTCCCTCCTGTGTTCTCTCACTGACATGTTAATTCTGACGGTGGCATTCAGGCCAAAGGATCTGCCGGCGCGGGACAGAGCGCCCATGCTACAAGGTGTCCTACATCCAGGACAGTAGGCGGAGGCTGACCTTCGAGGATGCCCACCAGGCCTGCAAGTTGGATGGTGGAGAATTGCTCAGCATCGAAACAGAGAGCGAGCAACGACTAGTGGAGAGGTTCATAGAGCAGCTGCAGGCTGGAGACGGAGACTTCTGGATCGGGCTCCGCCGGAGCCCACAGCGCCTCAGGACAGGGACTACCAGCCCAGGTTGCCCATCACAGTACTACTGGGTGGATGGAAGCAAGGCCAAGTTCAGGTCTTTACTCTGTATTTTGTACTCTTTATGCAACTTCTTTTCTCGCACACGCTATAAGAATGTCTTGTGTCAGTGATGAAAATGGCATAAGGGAGCCCAAGGGCGTACCGCATGTTCACATATACCATGTATATCATGGCAAAAAATATATATTGAAGGCCATAGACACAACAGTCACTGTTTTTTAGAATAGAGCGAGGGAACGTGGAATGAGATATTGGAATGACCAACAGTGGAATGAGTCATATAATCAACGGTCCTATTTAGACTTGATTCGGTTTTAAAGGTGTACGTCTCCTTTACTGCAGGAACTGGCATTGGGATGAGCCATCCTGTGGTGGTGAAATGTGTGTGGTTCTGTACCACCAGCCCTCTGCACCACCTGACGAAGAAGGCCATTTCCTGTTCCAATGGAATGATGACAACTGCAACTCCAAGAACAACTTTGTCTGCAAATACCCAGAAGGTGAGCCAGTGGATCACTGGCTGTTCTGAGCTGGGAGTCATCAACATTTGGCACATTTGGTTTTCCTCTGTTCAGGAATTCATTTATTTTTAATGGCACAATGAAGCATTATGAAAGTGTGGCTGTTCCTTTCATCAACTAACAATGAACAACTAATCCACAATTATATTATTTGTAGATTCGTGGACTACTATAATCCTTATCTTTATGATATCCCAAAATAGAAAAACATTTGTGAGTAGTCCACAGTTCTGGAGCTAGATTTCTGACTAAGGTTTAAAAGTGAGCTCACGTTACTTCATTGGATGCTTGTTAGAATAAGTATTTATTCTAAAATTCTTTTATTGTTTTTCTTGACTCGCCATCTGTCTGTCTTTTAACGTATGAGAGCCCTCAGGTCCTCTAATAGCAATCTGCAAAAACAAAAAGCAATTGTAGTCCTTAAGTTCAGGACAAACATTTCTGAGGAAGTCTTTTTTAGTCATTATGGCCCCCACTTGAGGGCTGCAGAGTTTGTGGTCATTTTGAAGAAGAAGCTGAACTATCTATAACTTCCAGCACTTCCCGCCTCTGTGAATTATGCCAGTTTATTTTTGCCTATTCTATTTGGTTAATAATTTTATAGTTTATATTTTATCTTCCTCTTGTATGTGTTTTCTATTTCAGGGATGTATTACTGTTTTTAAATCCTTGCTGTTATGGTCCGTTTGTTAACCTAAGTTAAACTAATGATTGCATAAGGTTAATTTACTCTCTTTCTATCTTTCTTTCACAGAAAAAGTACCAGCATTTACTCAGGCAGGGGATACAGTACACACAGGTACTATATGTACGTACATACATATTATGTTTCTGTGGATTATAGATAGTGTGGTTGCCTTTGACGTTCATGCTCAAAGTAGTCTCAAGGATGTGTCATTTGTTTATACTTGAACTAGGGAGAGTCAGACAAAACCATTACATCACTAGTCTTTATCAGTCTCAGTGATAAAGACTAGTCTGCCTTCAGCTATGTGAAGGAAGACCTCTAGTGGCCAAAATTGATCACTAGCCGTTATACAACACTATTTTATATATATTTTTATTTTTTACCACAGATTCTTCAAACTTAATCATTCATATTTCACCATCAAATGAACTTGTTATCCAGGCAAGTTTTAGTGGTATGATATATATGATATATTATACAATAAACATTGGGAATAGTGATTGTTCAGGAAAATGGTGAAATTTTTAATTTTATAAAACATGTGGATCAAAACATATTAAAATTCACATGAATCCTGAAATACTTTGCACAGATTTGGAGTTTAAATGCTTAAATGTTTAAATATGTTTGCATCATGTAACAACAAGACATTTCCTACCATTTATGCACAATTTATTTTTATATTCCCACATTTTTGTTTCTTATCCGTGTTGGTGAGACGAATCAGCTCAAAAAGGTTCAGATGAACGTGGTTCTACCATATATAAAGCAAACAGCCAGATCCCATTGTCTCCGATGATATTCATCTCATTTCTCAATGCCCCAGTTCCATCGCTGAGGCCAAACCTACTGTCTACCACAGAAAGTGATGAGCAGATAAAAATAGCACCACCTGAATCGTCAGGTAGGAAAAAAAACTCCTGTCATCCACACATTATATGTGATAATTAGGCTTAATGCCCTCTGTGTCCCCAGTGGACGTGATAAAAAAATAAATGTTTGAAGTGAACCCCACATATTCAGACACAAGTGGTGAGATTAAAGCTAAGTGATGTGCTTTCCTTTGCAGTATCTCTCTCAGACAATACCCGGTATGTTTCCTACATCCTTTGTGCCACTATTCCCGCTCTACTGCTGCTGCTGCTGGTAGCCACTGGGTTCTTCTGCTACAGACAGCTTGCCAAGAGGTAAAAATAAAAACCGAAAAGAAAAGAATTAGGTTTTGACTAAATGCCATGCTATCTATTGTACCATAAAAACTATAGTTCTGGATCATCAGGATACTGGATACAGATTAACTCAAGTGTCAGTAATTTTAGTGGATATTATTAGAAGAAGCTCTGTATATCTTGATAATTGGGATTATAATGTACCCATGGAATTACAAAATAAATTTATTTAATATTATCTCAGAGGTTTTTAAGTGATGAGACAACAGAGATTTTGTTAATATGGTTGTAGTCTATCACTATGTTACACCAGGAATGCAACTTGAGTATTTACAGGAATAATCTGGAAAGGCTTTTGAGCACAACTTTCTTGTGGGCATAATTTTAATGATTATTTTGGCTTAGTCGTCTCCTTAGAAAACTGCATGGTTAGTAATATCATGTAGCATCTCAAAAAAATATTTTTCACTTCATGTGATCTGTAATGCAACTTTTATCATTGTACAACAAGACTTTTCTCTTTTCAGTGGGACAAGTTCTGTCACAGTTGTCAGGAATCCCAGATCAGCCTTTTTTTTTTACAATCCCACCAGGCTATATAATGTTATGTCATTTCACATTTAGGAGGAAAACTGAAACTGAGAGCTATGCCAGCAGACCAGAACCATGGATGTCGACAACAGGGGCACCTTGCACGGTACAAGGACCTTATGCCTTTAGTGACATCACCAAGCTGCACCCCACTGCTCTGGGAAGCAGCATGCCAGCAGACATCAAGACAAAGTACTTCTGCGCTTCCTCCCTGGACACCCAGTGCGACCATTATGAGAATGTGTCATGCCCGGAAAGAGAGAGCGGCTTTGTGACCAATGACATCTATGAGACCTGCAGAGAACAGAGCCGGCAGTGCCGCAGTCAGGCTGGTTGGGTGGAAAATGAGATCTATGGATAATACTGCTGACACCTAGCTGGCCTCTGTGAGTCTCAGCCTCCTTCCTCACAGCTAACTAATATGACGCAGCTGAATAGCAGAATACTGTTCTCCATCCTTTTCTTCCTCTCCACCCTGCTGGTTAGTTGGTGCACGAATCCTACACTCATGTATGTTATAGCCTGGACTTTTGGGGTTATTTGAACATAAATCTATCTCATTGGTGGATTCAGTGTTGTACCCTGAGCATCCACAGCCCACTTAACTAAAGCTGGGCCTATTAAAGTCTGGAAAGCCCATAAATCAGATTAATGCTTGAAGCATAGCAATTAAATATAGAACATATGATTTTATTCCACTCGACTTTAATCCAAATCTTCCTATTGTCCAGTTTGATTATTACTTCTGAGACATGATGCTACTTCATAACAGCACTTTTGTCTTACATCAGCATAAATAGGCTAATTCAGTTTGGTGGAGCAACAGTGGTGCTAATATTTGGCATGATGAATTGCGCATTCAACCCTGGGAACAAGTGCAAGTTTTGACGGCTCAGGCTAGGTCCTCTTCTAAACAATAAGTTAACTACTCAGCCCTTTTTACAATCATGTCACCAGATGTTATGAGACAGAAGGACAAACAGATCCTGGCTTTCTATTGCCATGGAAGTGTCCTATTCAGGGTCCGTTTTGACCCTTTCTGTAAACCTACAAAGTAGGGTTAGTATGGTGTCACCCCTGTGTGAAGCGTCCTGTTTGGAAGCTGATGTCAGGGAACAGGACAGTATCTGCGGAAACACCGATGACAGAACACTGGTGACCCCATTAAACCTCAAAGCTGTGGGCTTTCCCGACTCCACCTGACTGTGGGAGACTCAACCCTCCCATTGTGATAAAAGTACAGAGACTTCGTGTCCAGTTGTTATTATGACATGGATTCATTCACCACAATTCTGCTCATGCAGCAGTGGGCATTGCTTTTAAAAGCATAGCCCTGTCTTGTAAATCTGTAAAATGATCATTGCTGTACTGAACTGAATACAAATATCCATGTTATTTCAGAAAATAGACTGAGTGGGCTGTGGGTTGGTGTCATGGAAAGGCATAGCGAGCCCAGTAAGGAGAGACTGAGTGAGTGTGTTCTTGGAGGATGTAAGACAGGAAATGCCAAAAGCACATCTGGAACTCTTACATTCAGGAAGTGTATGCGTGACAGCAGAGGCCTTCGGAGCACTGGTCTGCCTGCCCACTTAGCACTGCACAGTTCTCTGTGTTAGACTGTCACTGCAGGAGAGAAGAGAACAATTGCTGGACTTGAATGTGCATCATATTTCAAATATGACACGATCGATTTTGGGTTACAAATAAAGTTTGGTTACAAAACATTGTGCTTGCATTCCTTACTCATTGACACCGATGCATTTAGGTGTGTGAAAGTGTGTGTGTGTGTTGGGGTGTCGAATATGCAATGCATGATACTAAAGTACTGATAGACTACATTGTGTGACCTAATGATAACAGCATTGTTGTTTCAATTCCAAGTTTTTACCAACAGATGGCGCTGTTATGTAGCTGTCTTGAGGGGATACAAATGTCTTTGAAGTTAGGCCCTACTTTATATTGAGATTAGTAAAGCCTGTAAGGAAATATTCTGAATCATAATACTAGAACCAAGCACATGGTGCAATGTAAAGAAAATCTTTACATCATTTGTGAGATTATATTTTTACTATCCCAACATAACATTTTGTTAAAATACTACTTTCACAGTCTTGCAGAGCATATGTTTTAGGATGTGTTAGATTAATGTGCATGTTACTAGGTTATTTTGTGCATGGATTAAGGAAGCCCCCTTTCCCAGCACCTTTGACTCAGAGCGGACAAAGGCTTAGTAAGCACCTGCGGGGCCAAACTTCAAAGGTACCTATGCGTGCAATCAAGGAGGGCAGGCAAGCAAACACATTTCAGAATAGCAATTTTACCGGTTGACGTAAGAGGTGGGTCTGGTTGTCTTGGCAACCAATTGGCACTGAAGTGTGGAGCGGCTCCGGAGCCCCGCCCCCTGTACAAATACCCCTATGGTTCTGACGTCAATGCACGTCAACCAGAGAACATGATGCCTCTTGCAAGTCAACTCGTGTGCTCTCTATCTGATAGAGGTACCTCAGGCTGAAATATTATAGCTCTATTGTATTGGAGAACGTGGCGTGACAGCCCCGAGGCTTAGCAAATGGCCTGCTTCGTATCGCCGCACTGAAGGAGAGCGGGGCCACGTTAACGTTCAAGCTGGCCGGGCGACACAGAAATCAACTTTGTCTAATTTTAATGGACACGTTTCGAGCGGCGGCGGGCGGTTTGTTTTCCTTTCCTCTTTATCCGTAGCTGCTCACGCCTGTGAGCCCCGTCCCCGTTTGTCTGGCTACCTCCTACTCTTCCACCACAGCCCCATTGAGAACAGCATGGTCATGGCTGACAGTCTCCAAAAACCGCTGATCCGGGGTCCGGTCCGAGTGGGCTTCTACGACATCGAGCGCACTTTAGGAAAGGGCAATTTCGCTGTCGTGAAGCTGGCCCGACATCGCATAACCAAGACCGAGGTGAGTCGTGGGTCGGTGAACTACTTAGCCAGAAGCTAACTTAGGCTACTGTCCAACAGAGTTACATAACTTTTATGCACTACTTGACACCTCAAATATTCACAGCAGATACCGAAATGCTGTCCACATCGTGCAGTAATAGAAACAGCGCCCGTAAACTTGGATCAGTTTACTACCGGGCACTAAGCTGTTGCCAGTCGTTTTTTCTTTTGAACATCAGCTGGTGCACGGTACAGCGTCGGATCATGCAGGTCGGGCACCAACTGCATGTTCGCCCCCAACCATCATCACTACTTGTAGGAGGTGTAGCCGCTGTTGGGGAAAGACAAAATGTACACAGCCTTGCTTTTTTTTTTTCCCCCCCACTCTTTTTTTATAAAGACCCAAACGGAGCAGCAGCCCAGTAATGCACTTGCTGTATGTGGGGCATGCAGCATGGGTCGGTGGTCCCGTTATGTAATCCAAATAATGATGTGATTTTTGTGGCTGCTTTTGCCAGCAGTGTCCAGAGCTTTGTGAGGGCCAGTGCTCCGTAATTGCACAGTAAAGTGTTCTGCATGCGTGTATGGTATTCAGCTCAACAGACAGCAATGCACTGACACTGATCTGGGGTCTTCACTTTGGAGAAACATTGCTATTGTAAACACGTAAAACTGCACTGGCAGGCAAAGCCGGGGTTGGCACGATAGGAACAGAGCTGGGGTTTAAGATTTTGCAACAGATTTGTTCCAAGTAATTAACAGAGCATGCCATGCAGGCCATGCCCCCTCCCAATAAACAGCATACAGAGAAGATCCTGTGAGGGGCCTTTATCATCAATGCTGGGACGTCTTTTCTTGACCGGTACCACTCAGTGCCATGACTTCCCATTGTAATGACAGAAACACTGGCATGTAGTGACAAGAGCGTGAAGGGTTTTTTTTGTGTGTGTGTGCGAGACGGAGAGAGTGACAGAAAGACAGAAAGAAAGAAAGACAGACAGACAGACAGACAGACAGACAGACAGGGGGGACAGGGAGACAAAAAACACAGCTGCACATTTTGTCCTTTCATCTTTAGCGCTCCCGACTCTTTGAAGTTGAATGTGAGCAGTCTTACTATAGAGTAAAGCATGGATTTACATCACCACACAGACTAGTCCTACCACCCCGAGGACTCTTGTCCTGTGGTTCTGGTCATTGCAGCCTGTGAAGTTTAGCCCAGTGGGCTGCAACAAAAGCCATGTGCCATCGAGAGTCATACCTATGCAGGTTGTCATTCTAGCCAAACTCTTCACCAGCTTGATTTCACTGATTAGTTGCCCCTCTCCCTCAGCTGGTGTAGTGTTCGGTTGGAATGAAAACCTGCATACGTATGGCTCTCGATGGCGCGTGGTTGCAGCCCATCGGTTTAGCCTGTTAGGTAGAGGTTGCTCAGCACCGGGTCAGTCAGTACAGGGAGCAACTGCTTGGCTAGGCGAGGCCCGGGGACGGGGCCAGGCAGGTTGTTACAGTGGGCAAGGTTAGGGATAGAGGCACTTTATGTGATGCCATCTGCCTTGTGAATTAGTCTGGGCGAGGAGACCTTGGCCTAGTGTGTCTGTAATGAATACCCTAACTTAATCACACTTGGAACAGTAGACTTAAGGTGTGTGTGTGTGTGTGTGTGCGTGTGTGCATTCCTACATAGGTGTACCTTTTTATATATGCATAACCTGCTTTTTCTACTGATGCCCCCTTGCGTGTTATACTAGCCAATCCAGATCATCATGTACCTACGGCAGTCCAGACATGGGTTCACAGCGTACTCACCCTTCCTGGCTGGTCTCGCCTCGTAGCTCAGCAGCTGATTAGTTTACTACCACTCAGAGTCGTGGTTTCATGATGTATATGCAAAACTCCTCTGTAACAGGCTGACCTCACATTACCTTATTTTCTTCCTCATACTAAGGACCCTGAAATACCTGTGTATCAGGCCAGATGATTTAAAAAGTTGATTTCCCAGAGGCCCCCACCAAGGAATCGTGTAACCCTCAAAAAGATATGGGATTTAGCACCAAATTGCAAAACTGTACTGTGGGTGGGGAGATGACAAAGATGGAGAGAATGAAGCCAATCCAAACATCCATTATTGCACTTTTTATCTGCTATCTATGAGTTTGCTAAAAAAGGATTGTTTTGAGGGTGGGGGTGGGGACAGGTGGGTGCGTGGAACCATCTCACCCCGGAGGGTCTCTGACTCCACTTTGAGAACCACTGATTCTAACCGGGCCTAAGAGGTTGCTAGCTGGATCTTCTAGTGGTGTGATTAATGAGAGGGGAACTGTGGTCCCCTGTTGTTTACTCACAGACATTTGGAACACTTCAGATCACACTGATGAAATGTTGTTTATGAGACAGTCGGAGGAGGACGTGCATATTGCTTGTTACCTACTGGACATCATTAATCAAAAGCAAGAGGGCTGTGTGTGTGTGTGCGTGCGCGCGTGTGTGTGTGTGTGGTGTGATTTACATGTGTACGTGTCATTGTGAGTGTGTGTGTGTGTATATCAAGTGAGGCATGTGTTTGCCTCTGCCGTAACTTCAAACGATGCTTCATGACTCGAACCCTGAAGCTGTTTGTGAAGAATCGGACATAAGCGGTATTCAAGTATTTCGTTTTTCACGTGTCACACACAAGACAACGTCTCAGAAACAGAGCTGTGCACTCACATCTGAAATAGATCTCACTCTCCTTTTGCCTCTTGGAGAATATTAAATTGCTTTGTACGTGTGTGTACGTGTGTGTGTGTGTGGGGGGGTTGGGTTGGATTTCTCATTACCCACAAGGCCTCATGAGTGCTAACAAGGATTCTGCTGTTCCTTATTAAGAATAAAAGTCCTTATTGTTGTTGATTGTTGATGCTTGTTGATCTTGCAGGTGGCCATTAAGATCATTGACAAGACCCAACTGGATGCTGTCAACCTGGAGAAGATCTACAGGGAAGTCCAGATCATGAAGATGCTGGACCATCCACACATCATCAAGCTCTACCAGGTGATCCTTTAGCTGCAGCTACTTCCAACCTATATGCTGCTCTTTGCTCTCAACCTCCCGTCGTCGGTGCTGCTATTCTCTCCGTCATTTTGTCCGGGCTCCCGTCTTATTGCTACCTCCTGTGACAATAAGTTTGTTAGATGTTGATACCTCATGTGGTCTGTTGTTTTGCCACGTATTGTTCCTTGATTTACATGCTGCACTTTTGTCTTTTGTGCTTAAACCTCCCGTGGAAATAAGTCGGTAAATGGCGGCATCCCATGTTATCATCTGGCCTGTTGTGCGGTTTGGGCTGATTTTTTTGTTTTTTTTCGTGAAGGTTTTTCGTAACTGTTGTTTTGCTTTTTAATGGGTTTTATTATGTTTCTGTCTTTTGTGCTTTGACCTAACTTTTGTTCCATGGCTGCTGCCCCTCCCTGTGCCATCTGCCACTGCCATTGTAACATTAAGTAATATTAAGGAACAAATACACAATTATTCCAGTTAGTAAAACCACTCTCTCACTCGTTTCTTCAGTTACTGTGAATAATACATGTACACACCTTTACTGTATAATAGGTCTCACATATGAGCCCAAATGGCTCACTGTGCCATCCCAGCCTATACCGCTAGTGTCTGTGGGAAGGTGGGGGTACTTTCTTGCAGCCCCTAGCTCGCTTCGGATAGGAGAGGTGATCCTGTAACCGGTGTGACATCTTTTCAGGACCCCCCCCCAGAATTTCCAGCAGTGTCTCTGTCTGGTCCGTGAACTAACAATGCAATGGCACAGAATTCACTCTGTTCCTTGTTAATCTCCGCTCCAGGTACTTTGCGAGTCTGAGTGTTGAGCCACAGGATCCAACCGGGTCATTTTCTAATGCATTAGCAAACAACTGCTGCTTGGCAGGACCTGCCACCGCTGGATGGTTTAAGATATGAGAGCAGGGTTAATGACTGACACTGGGCTGTGTTTCTGTGTTTCTGTGTGTTCTGCACAGTATCAAGGTGCTACTGGTGTGATTTTAACAGTAGTCGACGGTTGAAGAGCAGACGAATAAACTTCTATAACAGACATCAGATCTGAACTGTACTTCAATGTCAAGCTCTGTTTAGACCATGCCTTAAAATTGGACCTTGTTCCATTCCATGTCCACATTTTATTATTTGTATTTAGGTTTGTTGCACGTTAAAAGGGCTTCATTAATGCATGCCAGTGTCTCATATTTTAATGCCACCTTGTAAAAGTATGCATCCCTTCTGTTTAAGGGAACACAGCAGAAATCTTTTCTTGGACACTGATTTAGCTAAAGTGATGCTTTTTCATTTGTGATCGACAGCTACCGAGAAGAGCGTTTTAAGTGTAACTAATGAACGTAATATGTACTGTTAGAATTTGTTGTGTTGTGTAAGTATTTCTAGTGCCATATATCTACCTTGGCACTAGCAAGCCCAGATGCACCAGGGAAGTTCACATGAATTTAACGTGAGTTTTTGTAAGAATTAATTTGCTCTGGCCGCTGCACACTCTGTTGGTACAGTAGCTAGGCAAACTGGCCTCACCTAGTCACCATGATGTTTGCTATCTAGCATATTATGGCCCAGTGACTCCAATTTTAGCGTGACTTAATTGTATTACATAAGCCTTTGGGTGCTATTGGTTTGTTCAGGGAAAGTGAATGTGTGTTCATGATCATTACACAACTGTGTGGCATTTCCCTGTGTAATATTGGTGTGTAGCGTTATTTTAGGCCATCCAGCCAAACAGGTACGGGTCAATTAGTCATTTCCTTTCAGACTTCATAATCGTGGGGTGGCCCTGTGGCACAGAGGAAAGTCTTAGCTAATGCACAGTGCACACACACACACACACACACAAAACCCAACTCTAACGCCACCTCCAGTCCACGGTGTATTCTACGGCTTGTTTTTTGATCCCGGTCTTACCATGCTTCTGTTTGCTCCTGCTTCCCTTTGACGCCTCACTATCCTCTGACTCCCTCGGGTGTTCAGCTCGACCTCCCCCACCCTCACTGCGGACTGCTCAGGGGTGTCTGTCCTGTATGTGCAGAGGTCCTAAGCAGTCACAATTAATGCTTATGAATTCATCGGTCAGTTGCACTCCAGGCTTACAATACCTTGGTAAGGCGGCACAGGAGGCCAGGTCGTTTATCGTATCAATTTATCATTGGTAAAGGTGTTGAGAATTATGAAATTGCATAAGTTGTATGCATTTTACAACCTGGGCCAGCCAAAGGACTTGGCTTTCTTTTGCTAAATCCATGAATCGGTCAGTATAACAGATGTAAAATTGATCACAGACAACACGCGTGGGATTTCTAGTGTGAATGTCTGGCTCGGTGTATCTGATTCATCCTCTTTTTTTTTTTTACAGATTTTTCTCCTCCGCATTTAATTCTATTCATCTCTTCAGTTTCTCTGCTTCTAAATCGGTCCTCCTCCTCCTACACAACCCAGGCTGTATCAGCACCGTGTCAGGACTGAGAGGTTTAAAAGTACCACTGAAGCACCATCCGTCCACCTCCATTCTCTTATACCGATACCATATTTAGTCCCTGCACCATTCATGCATTTTCACTGTGTTCCTCACGATTTTGCGGCTGCCAGACTCTGTGGTTGAGCTTAAATAACGCCATGTTGGACAGTTGTGTATTTTCTGAGTATGGGTTTTGCCATTTATGTGGAATTTGATTCTTTTATTCGTCCTTTTGTGATTCTTTGCTAATGTGTCATTCTCCCTTGTTGCAGGAGTCTGTTTACCGAGATTATCTGATGACTTTGTTTTGCAAGCTTATCTGTCTTCTGCTGTGCGTATTTGCGCTCACTCTCTCACTCTTTTTGCCTCCCTTGACCCCCTTCTCCTACATCCTCTCCCTCTCTCAGGTGATGGAGACGAAGAACATGCTTTACTTAGTAACGGAGTATGCCAAGAATGGGGAGATCTTCGGTGAGTCATTTATTAAAGTACATTGTCAAGCTGACCTCTGTGTCTAAAATATCATCCCACCCGCTTCATGTATGTCCTCCCCCTCACAGTTGCACAAAAAGCCTCATTGTTGCCAGTAACGTTTCCATGTTTACAAACAAGGAAGTATCAAAGTTCTTGTTCAGCTCGCTTTTGTCTTTCCGTGTTCTTAACCGCAATCTCACAAAGGTCACGTGATTGATGGAAAGCAGAGCTCACGTTCGGATGAAGCCCTTGTCCGCGTGTTTCTAGCAATTGCCCGGGTGAAGGTACTGACGTGGTTTTGTTGCCTCATGCCATGTGCATCACGGATGGCATCTGTTCAACCAGGCCAGGGCAGGACACAGAGAAGAAAAAAAAGACTCATTTTTTATGATGAGCTGATGATCACCATTAATTATTAATATATGGTTCCGCAGTCCTATCCGGTCCTATTTGTACAACTGTTGGCCTGCAGCAAAACATATACAATATTCTCTATAGCTGGTCTGTTATTGAGTTGACTGTCTTTGTTTCACAGATTATGTAAGATATCAAGATTACTATCTACATGTTGGCTAACGACAATACCATTCCACGGCTTCATTGACCCTCGGATAACAGGCTGTGTATCCAGTGCTTTCTTTACACTAATTCAGTAGCGGTGCTCTAGCATACCACTGTTGAAGAGTTGTTGCCAGTTGTGGGCAATTCAAGAAAATCGTTTTTTTTACAAGCCACTGCCCTCAAAAAACCTTTTTATTGTTTATTCAACCTCTATTCACTCTATTCACCCAGGTAAAGAAAAAAATTGATCATTGAGCTTAGAAATTTCTTCTTTGAGAGAGACCTGGTTAAGAGGGATGTTACAAAACACTCAAAAGCTACATGCAAAACATATAAGAATCTGCATAAGGAAATATAAATCACATAAAAAAGTATTGTAAGTGTAAAGTCAAAATTCACTACATGAGCACAGGCCAAGCCTAAATAGATCTGATAAACCCAAAGTCATTATTATTTTTAAGAGAAAGACTAGCTCTTTCAGTTTGAAGTTATTTCGCAGCGTGCCTTATTCAATTTGGACCGTAGAGACCGAAAGCAAAAATAATCCCTTTGATCATAGTCAGTAATTTACCAACTTTTGAGAGATAAATGAGTAGAATAAGGAAGTAGACCCAGAATTGCCATATAAATATACTGCGACATGGCACATTGATCAGCCAGAACAACAAGGTACAATGACGAGCTTTACAGTCGTTACTGGCATCAGTCACTATAATATCATACTTTAACCAGCTGCAATTGTTAGAACTGCAGCTGGCTATGGAAACAGAATGGGACGGCCACTGGTTTGGAACCAAAACACAGCGTGAAATTTACCCCCTCTCCCCTGCTACAAACATTCTCCAAGGAAATACTGCTCCGTACCTGAAGGAATCCACGAGGCCAGCACCTCTCAGCTATGTGGAGAGATAACTACAAGACTGCAGGTTTCATTTTGTATAGACCTACTTCACACAGGAAAGTCTGAAGCACGAAGGAAGAAAGGGGAAAAACAAGTCTGAACAGAGCATGAATAGGACTTGGAAGATAAGAAATTATCTTGGTCTGCCACAGAGCCAAGTGTCGCGTGCTCTATCGCTGCCACACACACAGCACACACACTCTCTCTGTAATACGCATGCACACTGTGACCTCCAGTGACATCCAGCACTCTGGCCATGCCACGGGCCTTTTGTTTTGAAGAAGGAACACTTTCTGGTTCTGGTCTGGAAGACCTCACAGACGGACACATCTTCAAGGATTCATTCTTGGTTATTAGTACAATCATTACGTTCACTGTACTTTTCTGCAGTTATTACATGTATTCCATTCATTGCATGATTATTATAGTTTAGGGAAAAGTTGAGGTTAAATATTGCTCCTGAACTTGGTTTTTAGACCATGTCTGGTGTAAACACGATCCATGGATGGATGGATTATTAGCATCACCTTTTAGACCGTCTGAGAATGTTTGCACTTAGTCTACTTTCAGACACAGTTGCTGATAGGATTACTTCCAGTAATGTTCTGCAGTAAACAAAATAGCTGTGTGTGTGTGTGTGTGTTGTGTGTGCGTGTGTGTGCGCGCATTTGTTTGTGTGTGTCTGTAATTCTGAGGCCAATGTTCCACTTGTGATGTTGACTCAACAACAGCAAGTCCTGCTCCTATGACCCAGAGAGCTCTGGAGCAGAGGCTAGAAAAATGAATAAGAGAGAAGTGGAGGAAAAGAGTGAGAACTACATAAGGATACAGAGAGGAAGAGAGAGACATTCATTGGAGGGTAAAACAGAAAAAAGAGGGGTAGTTTGAGATGGTGGGAGAATGTGGTGTGTTTAGTAAAGATATTTTATGAGGCATTGCGTCCTGTTGTGTTTAGATGGAGTGGTAGCCTCGGCAAATCCTATTGACCATAGGACAATCCCCTCACTGCCAGCCCACCACAACCCATCATGATTGGTTAGCCTCATTTTAGAGACTCCATACATTGCCTCATGGATCATCTCAAGGTGTTAGAAAACCATTTTGTCCCGATTCTCTAGACCCCTCCGTCCTGATTACACAATGTAATATTGTTACGCAAGACATTTATATGTCATCATCAACTGCAGCAATAGCAGCGTTGACTTTGCCAGGCAGATGCTGGCTGGTAGCAGCAGCAGACCTAGCTTTGGGAGCAAACAGGATTAAGATATTCCGTCCCACAAAATTGAACAGTCGTTCCTCATGTGCACGTAGCCATTCTGGACACAGATCAAGCCATTCATCCGTGCTATACGTAGCCAGCTAGGTAACTGGCCAATCCAAATCCAGCCTCTTCCTCCTCTGCTGTTGCCCTCCAGAAAGTTCCCTGCTCTTTTCTGACACAATGAATTTCTGAGGTCTTCTCCTGGGAGTGTGTTACAAAGAGCAGCGTAATTCAAGTTGTGGATGTTTAGTGATCCGTCCTCTTACTGTACATCAATGAGACAAGCCGCCCCTCGCTTCTCGGCTCTCTTTTCAGACCAGACACCAGTACATGGTGCTGTAGAAGACAAGGAGTGTGTGTGTGTGTGTGTGTGTGTGTGTGTGTGTGTGTGTGTGTGTGAGAGAGTGTGTGAGAGAGTGTGAGAGGCTGTAAAGACAAAGAAGCAGCTCTGGGCTTGGCACATGGAGGCGGAGAGTGATGGGTTCCTCCTTGCAGGGGGTGGGTGGGCACAGTAATGGGCACCGCACAGGCATGCATGCCAGACTGTTGACTTGCCTTTGTGTCTAGCTGTCTGTCTGTCTGTCTGTCTGTCTGTCTGTCTGTCTCCACATCCCACCTTACCACTGCAGGATGGATCAAACCTGTAAATTGGGTCAACCACAAATACAGTGGAGCCGCAGAGGCAGAGGGGAGAGGCGGCAGAGGAGAATAGGGGAGAGAGAGCAGGGGACATCCATTTGAATTTGGAAGGTGGTGGGGAAATGTAGGGCATGCATATTTAAGAAAGCACTGCTGGGGAGAGGGGAGTATGATAGCTGGCAGTGAGTAGACTCAGTCACAGATCTCTTGTCTGACTGATGCAAAGAGAGAGAAAGAAAGAAAGAAAGGGAGCCTGCGTATACTGTCCTGAGTATACGCAGGATGTTTATCAGGATATATTCCTATTTATTTATGCTGTCAATTTCTATTTTCCGTTTGACCATAAAACATGGAAAGCATCTCTTGTATTGCTGGGTAGATTTCCTGTAGCAGTCAGACACCCAGAGCTGGACAACTTTATTGCTGAGGTCCAAAAACAAAAAACCTATCATATATATATATATGAGAACGTCACGATGATGTCATGGCTACCTCCTCTTCAGCGGCCACCGTGTTCGAGTGACCAAAGTTACTATGTCCAAATGTCATTTTATCTTCAATACTAAACAGCGGTACTTGCATGTTGGAAGTTCGCAAGGGTGCCAAAATGACAGTCATCAACGTCTATTACTTGATGCGGGTGTCATATTTAAGTGGTTCAGCATTACTCATGTAGACATTTGTAGAAACAGAGAAAGGTATGTGTGTGTGTGTGTGTGTGTGTGTGTGTGTGTGTGTGTGTGTGTGTGTGTGCCTCCTCCTCCTAGACTCTCCCCATGCCTGGCTGGTGTTGTCTGGAGCCTTGCCAGAGGGCTATCCGACCAGCCTGTTTGTATCTATAACGCTAGTCCCATCCAACCCTCAGCAGCTGTCGAGAGACTTAGCTCCTCACCCAGCTCCTAGCAGAAGTGGAACACATTGGTTGTTGAGTTGTTCCTTAATACCCCTATGATTCATACTTGTTCTGTTCGCTTTCCCAGAATGCAATACTGCGTGCCCGACTGTGCCGAGGTCCTTGCCCCCGCTGACATTGAATCAGTGATCAGTGGATTACTCATCCCTCCACTGGGGCGGTGTGTGTATATGTGTGTGTGTGTGTGCGCGGCTGCTTACTGTTGATTGCTCAAACAGTAATGGCTTGTTTTCCAACCGCTAGAACAAACAGCAGTGATACTGTCAGTGAAACGCTGCCATCCTAATATAACTTAAGATGATTTCTGGTGTTCGGGAATTTTGGTTTGTTCCAGCAGTTCAGCGTTTGAAGTGTTAAAACGCCCGAGCGGGATTCCTCATTTCACACTCCAAAGTCCATGCCGCTCGCCCCGACGTGGGCACGGTTATAGCAGGGCACGAGGCCAGTGTGAGTGAGCGACAGAGCGAGGTTATTAGAGCACTTCTTACTAGTGCTACAGTACATTAGCGTAGTGTCCCGGTCCACTCAGGTCCTTGTTTGGACCCACTTGACACATTCCCTTGTCCAGTGTGTTTTTTGATTAGCAGCATGGCATGAAAACAGCCACCGGTCACTGGATGGGCTCCACTATGGAATTTGTCAGCTACTATCTAATCAGGTTTTGTCATTCTGTCTGAAGTTAACCACACGTCAACCACGCCGTCGACGATGAACCTGCACCACCGATGGCGTCATCTCCCTGGTGCGAATTGTGGCCCGTTACACATTCAGGTGCACAGTCTATTTTCCAGTCTCCTTTGCTCAGCGTTGCGTTGGGAGAATACGCCGTTATGAGGCTGAGGTGTTTACATTGTGACGCACGCCGTTGCCCTCAGGACATATGCTGCTCCACTTTAAACGTCTTATCTGTAGTTAATGGCACAGTGTTTTTGACATTAATGGGCTGTGAAATTGGCTTGGTGTGACTTCTCAGCATAGCATGACAAAGGCCTAGTTTCAAAATTCTCTTATCTTTCTGCCGTTGTTTTGCCTACCAAGTGCTTGGTGATTTATGTCCACACCAGGGAAATTACTGCAATATTTCTGGTTTGAGAAAAAAGAAATGAAAGAAACTAACAAATTCAAATACAGACATCAGGCAAACAGGTTTTTTTTGAATCTCTGTAGAAGATGAGATAAAAGTAGCACTGTCTGCTCTGAGAGGACAACAAAATGTGGGAACACTTGTTATGAAATAGACTGACCAGGTGAATCTGTGACAGCTATAATTTTACCTCGTCCATGAAATTGAGATGAAAAGGATTTTAACTCTTGAGACAGTTGAAGGTGTTCCTAATGTTCACTGTGTGTGCTCTTACGTGACGTTTTGCTGGTCGGGTGTATTGTGGTTGTTGTACATTGTCGCCAGGTTTGGTCGGCGGTCTGTATTCAGGCCAGTTGGAAGGAGAGCCAACATGGAGTGTCCTATCCTGTTTGCCACATAGTGTGAAATAAAGAGTTAGCTAGCTATCTGGACGGAGAGGTGTGAAGAGGAACCCCACCATTTCCTACTGGAACTTTTTCCACAGTTCACAGGGCTGTATAAACCATGCCGCCTGTATAGTCTCTCAGCCTGACTTTGTAAAGGTTAGAGGATGCCGAAGGTGAAACGTGAGAGAAACAATGAGGTCATTGTAAGAGGAGACAATGAGAGACAGGTGATCTGAATGCTTGGAGAAAGTGGAGTAAAGTTCATGACCCGTGGGCCCCCAGAGCCAACATAGGGTCTAGACATTCTCCTATATAACCTCCTTGGTCTAGAACCTGCTTTTAATTTACTTGTCTACCCAAACCAGCAGCGTCTCTATCCGTCTTCCTACAGCGGCAAGCAGAGTAGCAGATAAATCTGATGTCTTTGTCAGTCATTGGGAAAGAGCCTAGGTTCATATTTATATCTCTGTGTGTGTGTGTGTGTGTGTGTGCGTGTGCGCGTGTGCCATTATGTTGGGTCATCTTGTCCTCCTCCTCTCCCCATCCCTGATTCAACTCCTGCTAATGTGGACATTCTGTAGAAACAGGCCAGTTCTCAGAAGCCTCGTCCTCCCTTTCCTCTTCCCGCTCTGACAGCACACAGCATTCTCTTCTATCAAGCCCAGGCTTACACACACACACACACACACACACACACACACTCACACGGGGTCAGGACTGGGGTTTGGAAGAATCATTACCTCGTACATCGTACTCAGTCACTTGCAAAAGCATGTAGTCATGTACCTTACAGCTCTAGATTAGTGTTGGCACTCACTTCAACAAAGCTACATCATCTTTTCAACACAGCTACCAACACAGACATGCATACATGTGGTTTTTTTTTCCTCATTAGAACCCAGCAAAAACATGATATATCACACCGTGTCTGAAAGGCCTGTACAGTCATGTTACATAAGTGTAAAAAAATGCATAGTTCTAACATGACACCCCTTCTCCTGTGTTTTTTTTTTTTTTTTTTTTTTTTTTTTTTTCTGGCTGCAGACTACCTTGCAAAGCACGGCCGTCTGAGTGAGCTGGAGGCCAGGAGGAAGTTCTGGCAGATCCTGTCGGCGGTGGAGTACTGTCACAACCGCAACATTGTCCACCGGGACCTGAAGGCGGAGAATCTGCTGCTGGATGGTCACATGAACATCAAGATAGCAGGTAGCTATGCAGTGCACTAGGACACACATATACACACATACACACACACACACACACACGTCAAGGACAGATTGATGCACGTGCACAAGATACAAGCCTCCCTCCCTAGACTAGATGTAGTGGAATACGTTGTACATCAAGTAATCGAAAGTAAGAGCAACTGTTTGCATGGAACAATTTTGTTTTGATCCATTGCCTTCCATGAGCTCAGCGGCGGTGTAGTTGAGAAATGTCTTAACTACCTGTCCAGGCCATTGGCGCAGTGTTGAGAAGTGGCCAGAGGTCTCTTGCTAGCTAGCTGCTGGCCGAGGGAGGCCACTACAGATGCAGACTCTGGGTGAGTCTCAAAAGTCTCAGCCCTAATCCCTAAACCCCTGGCTTCTTTTCAAACCCTGTTGGAGGAGATCAGCAATCCTTCCCTAGTGACTCTCGGCTCAAATTTTGCGAAGGAAGCAAAAGTAAAGACAAAAAGAAGAGTCAAAGGCAGAGATTTGGGACTAAGCCCTAGGTCTGTAGTACAAGCTACAGAGGGTGACTGTTAAGCAACTGGCATTTAGAGCTAGCTGGTGAGAATGTCATCCTTCTGCTGTGTCCCAGAGTGGAGGGAGGGGCGGCTGGGGCTTTGCAGCCGTGGCAGAGCTTGGGTTTAATTGGAGGAGAAGTGGCGGTGAAACGGATTGGCTGCTTCGGAGAAAGACGAGACAGCGCAGGCTTGCTTTGAAAGGTGGGAGGAAGAGAAGATAAGGAGGGATGCATAGCAGTGCGCTTTGAGGAAGAGGGGAGCATTTATAAGGGCTACTTGCTGCTGGGACATTGCTCTCAAACACACCGAGGTGCAGCTTATCTTTTATAGGATTAGAGGTGCAGGGAATGATGAAGAGGTCTGCTACTTGTTTTGATGTTGTCAGACGGCCTGTTTGCTGTTGTGTCATTCGACTCCGAGAGGACAGGGTTTGCCGTGAGGTAGAGATGCAGAGGGGCAAAAGAGAGGTTGGGTTTTTGGGGAAAGCCAGCGGGTGCCCCAATGGGGTTTGACAAACACTGTGACATTTACCATGTGACTCCAGGGTTTACCTTAGGGGGGTGAGGGCATGCAGAGCCAGTGACATAATATTTGAATGCCACAAAGTCTCATTGTTCATGCTTCTGGGGCCTAGTTACAGTTACAGGCTCCAGGGAGTACTCCCTCCCCCGTCCTCAGGGGACTTGACATTACAGTCGGGCTCCTCACTCCAAAAATGTCCAATAAAATCGTTGTTAATGGTTCTGATACATTTACTACTACCTGAGAAATCTGAGCATCTCCGTTATCCTAAATACTCAACTTGGCCGATGACTAGAAGCTTTTTTTCTAAAGGGTGAATTCGGCAGTTATGGACATAATCATACGATGACTTGATAGAAAAACCACGTGTTTCACCTTTTCATCTTCAATCACTTTTTTTTTCTCTGGATGTTCCAGGTTGTTATTACCCCGGCAGTCATTTTTGCAAACATATCTGACTCAGCCAATTGTCAGTGCAGCAGATTAGATTTGAAGTGGGGAAACAATGAAAACATTATCTGGCTTATGATTGGAGGCTTCTCTGGGGAGGACATCAGGAGCTGGGTACATCCTGTACCTCTCACCTACCAACAGGTTTAGCTCATAGTAGATTGATTTTTTTTTTTTACTAACCCAAAAGTCGGAGTGAAGGTTTCAGTTTTGTTGGCAATGATATGTGTAAAACTGAAAATCCTTACTCCAATTCTTCAACAATATTCAAGTCATGAACTACGGTAAAAGAGGAATAAAGCATTCACCCACCACCTCCTTTCCTCTTATTTGTGCTCAGTCTGTATCCGTCTCGTTGCTATATAGGCCAACCTTCATATATAGACGTTCGGACTGAGAGGTGTTCTCGTGCAGCATGGGTCTGGGTTTTTCCCTCTGGTCCAGTGACGCCCGCCTGCCTTCTAAATGCCACCCCTGGGCGGTCAGCGGTGTATGAAGCTCGGCCGGGCAGCGGTCAGTCAAAGAAAGGTCATGCTCGCGGGGGCCGGAGAGGAGAAGGGGATGGAGGTAGCGGGGGGTGCCCTTTTATAGTTCCACTTCAAACAGTCCTGTTAAGCATGGGTTGACAGAGAGAAGGGCAGGGGGAAAGGGAGCGAGGAGAACAAGTGTAGGGAGCTGTTGCGAGCTCAGAAGAGGGAAGGAGGCTGCGGCAACCCCGGTGTCTCCGCAGGCAAAGGCGTGTTCCATGTGTTGTGGAGTGGGTCAAGCTCCAAAACAGGCTCATGTACTGAGTCCTATGCCATTCAGCACCCCAACCCCACCCAAAGGGCCACTTCCCAAAAAAAAAAAAAAAAAGCTCTTATATGTCATGCATTATCTCATAGCCCGAAAGTTGCTTTATGGGTTTGAAATCGTCCACCGAGTGATGTCATTGGAAGGACACCGAACCCTCGAGTTGTTCCAGCGCAATAAAAATGATGTCGAAGAAAAGGAAGGATCTTGTTGGAGGAAAAAAAATGTTGATATATACTTGGAGGTGTGTTGGGTTTTAGAGTACATTTAAGGCCACAGTGGAAGACCTAATAGTTTTGAAGTAGACGAGAAGAGAAATGGCCCTTGATCAAAGAAGAGGGGAAAGAAGCTGAGCAGCACTTTCAGCCATAACTATGTCAGTATTCACACACACACACACACACACACACACACACACACACACACACACACACACACACACACACACACACACACACACACACCTTTTCTTTAAGCTGTAGCTGTGCGTTCCAGTGGGACATGTTCACGGCTAATATCATGCTAATACACACACACACACACACACACCTCCACACCACCCCGCCCATTCCGGTTGAGCTCCTGAGTGCTGCGAGTTAGCCTGCAGCGTGGTGGAGCGTTTGACGTCAACCGGTCTGCTCAGTATTCAGCTCCATGAAGTGGGTCACCGCTTCTGATGATGAACCAACTGCACCGCTCCGCTCGGCTCTGCCCGCATCTCACATCTCACCTCCACAGCAGCATCGCGCAGTAAACACACCGCTAATAAAGCCCAGCGCTCTGCCTTCTACTCTATTCCAGCTCACCTGCCTCTACCTGCCCTGCGCTGCCTTAATTGGATTCAAATTTGAACACCCTGTATATACACACACACACACACTATTTCCTCAATCTCCCAAACCTGATCCCAATATGTTTTCCAGTGCACTAGTGCAAAATATCCCTTACCATTTATTTTGCTTACCTTACATACAGTCTAGCTCCTTCATCATCCTCATCACTAAAGCATCTGTCTTGCGTGGCTATTAGCTGTGTGTGTGTGTGTCACTACTGACAGATACCTGGTGTATGTGCATCAAATCTGTGTTCATTTTAAATGAGCATTATGAAACAGCAATTTCCTGCTCATGAGGGGGGTAGCAGGCTGGTATCTGCTTGGGGGGGGGGGGGGGGGGGGGGAGGAGAGAGAGAGAGAGAGAGAGAGAGAGAGAGAGAAAATAATCACCACCACTTAAAGCAACATTTCCAAGGTTGTAAATGAGACACCAGGTGAATTGGTGTATGTATATTCAGGCAGATTGTTTTCAGGAAGGAAGGATAGTAAAGAGAAAAGCTGACATAGAGAAGGTTACACACTCTCTCTCTCTCTCTCTCTCTCTGTGTCTGTGTGTGTGTGTGTTTGTGAGTGTTTACCCCCTCAACCATCCACCATTATGCAACACATGATTTATTTATTTTTTTTGTATTTGTTTGTTCGGCATATTTTTTTTCTGGTTTATACAACTGTTATGAATGATAGAAAAATGAAATAAAAGGGGAGTTTTGTTTTATCGCCCGGGACAACGTCATGGGGCGCCACTGATCATGAAGCAACACCTTAGGGCTCAGAAGAGCAAGTTCAAGTTCTAAAATAAAACACACAAACATAGGAACTGACCTGAAAGAGTGTGCGCGCGGTTTTGTGTGTGTGTGTGTGTGTGTGCGAATGCCGGAGGGTGGGGGTGGGGGTGGGGGGGCGAGAGGGAGCAGGGGTGAAAGAGAGAGAGAGAGCGTGATATAAAGTGATAGAAAAAGGGGGTAGGCTGAGTGAGTGCAGGCACGCAAGTTGGCTCAGTAGGATTTGGCAATACCCAAATATTACTGCACTTCTTAGTTGGATTTTAATGAAAGGCAGACTTGAACATACGCGGGTGTGTGTGTGTGTGTGTGTCTGTCTGTGTGTTTTACTTCTCGGTCTTGTTCCTCTGATGAAGATAAAGTGTGAGTTCTAGGCGCACTCCAGGGGACCAATCAGAACGCAGCATTTTGCTGATCTCATGTCAGTCTCTAGGGGGGGTTACCTCAGATGAAGGCCCGTTTCCTCATTGTTCAACTATGCACATCAGATACTACATTACGCAAGACCTTCAGACCCTAAAGTCACGTACACATTCACAAACCTATAGCCCAGCGTTGTCTGGACTGGTTTCACTGTCTGCTTTGTAAATGTTTCCTTTGTTCAGTTGATTGACCTCGCCGACGGGGTCACCGCTCTCCTAAGCTCTCTTTCACTTCCGACTGATCACAAGACACACGAGGATAGTTTGAGGTCAGCTTGGTTCAGAAACCACTGCACACCCCGTGGTCAACTATCAAAATGGACAAACGTACATTTAAACCCGCCCACCTTGTGTTTTGTCCCGTATAGACTTTGGATTTGGGAACTTCTTCCAGCCTGGGGAGCCTCTGGCCACGTGGTGTGGCAGCCCACCGTATGCCGCTCCCGAGGTCTTCGAGGGCCAACAGTATGAGGGGCCACAGCTGGACATCTGGGTAGGTGAAACATTACCAAGCAGGAAATAGGCAGAAGAACCTTTTAAACCACAGTACTTTGGATTATGTTTCATCAAACTACAATTCAATGAAAAATTAAACAATTAAATGAAATCTACAAATATGAAACCATGTGTATTTTTCTGTCTCCTAGTACATGACTCATCTACATGCAATCCGTCGATGTTTACTTTTGAACATCTGCTATATATTGAACAGTGGGAACAAAGTGTCATAAGCTCAGCAGCTTTTGTTCCTGTCCTGTGCACCGTGGGATGGGGGGGGCACGGAGTATGATTTCCCAACTGCAGTTTAAAGCCTGTTGCATATCATAATAATTTACTGTGTGTGTGGGTGGGTAGGTGGGTGTGTGTGTGGGTGTGTGCGTGCATGTTTGTGCGAGTAGTAAGGAAGTTCCAACACTAATCTTGGGCTTATGTACATCTGGATGCCTCTGATTGATCTGTGATGTAATGATTGTTCCCAGCCCCTGCTCTCTCTGTGTGTGTGTGTGTGTGTGTGTGTGTGTGTGTGTGTGTGTGTGTGTGTGTGTGTGTGTGTGTGTGTGTGTGTGTGTGTGTGTGTGTGTGTGTGTGTGTGTGTGTGTGTGTGTGTGTGTGTGTGTGTGTGTGTGTGTGTGTGTGTGTGTGTGTGTGTGTGTGTGTGTGTGTGTGTGTGTGTGTGTGTGTGTGTGTGTGTGTCTCTTTCCAGAGTATGGGGGTAGTGCTATACGTGCTGGTGTGTGGTGCGTTGCCCTTCGACGGGCCCACTCTGCCTGTGCTCCGACAGAGAGTCCTAGAGGGAAGGTTCCGCATCCCCTACTTCATGACCGAAGGTAGGACGTGACGGGCTCCCGCTCTCTGGGTCATCAGACACAAAACACCATAGGACACTCTACGTAGGACTCACTTCCTAGGGTCCCTTACACTCACACTTCAAATTCGTAGTTACCCCCATCTCTCCTTGGCCCATGTGAAACTATATAGCTCATACGGAGCAGTGTTAGGACACCATACGTTTCCTCGGTTCAAGTCCATCTCCCGACCTTTGTCAGAAACCCATCCCCAAAGGGCCATCGACACCCAGAGGAAGACATTGTAACTCAGATGAGTAGAGCAGGCTTTCCCGTTTGCGTTACCACGCTGTTGAAGGTTCATCGGCGCACTCTGCTGTGGTTGCACCTGGTCGAGGGGTCGCTTCATTACTGAGCATCACACTCATTTGAAGGAAGTACAAAAGGAGACTGCCTGTGGTTGTCCTCTGTTCTCTACAGTCCGGTGTGTGTGCACACGCACGTTTGTGTCCGTATGTGCAGACTGCAGAGTGAGTCAGGCTAGCTAACGGTTCCAAAGCAGCCCTGCTGTTAGCGGCTGTACTAGCTAGCTGGCAGCAGATTAACTCCAGAGCTGGAGCTGTTTATGTAACCTGGGGAAAAGCCAGTGAATGCTTCCAGCAGCCTGCCTGTCTGTCTGTCTGTCTGTCTGTCTGCCTGCCTGCCTGTCTTTCTGACTCACTTTGTCTTTCTACGAAAAGGCTTCCTGTCTGTTTCTCTTGTCTGTCTGTCTGTCTGCCTGAGTCCTGTCTCCAGTCCATAACCCTTTCTCCCCAGGAGGGAGGTGAGGCAGTCGATACAGTTTTGTTCGGGGACCTTGAAACGATTAAGACATTAGGGGAATGTAGGAGTGTAATGTCAGCCCGGCGGCCAGACCAACACTCAAGCACCCTCCGCCCCCCCCGACACACACCCCCGGTCCAGTCCCTGTTCCCTGAACAAGGAGAACAGATTGTGCCGTTTCCTCCGTCTAGAAACGGTAGATCTCCTCTCCTCTTGTTCTCGCTCAGCACGGCAAACTCCCACCAGAACGTACTGGGAAACCTTTTGTCTACCTCCCATCTCGCCACCTCCTCTTCTGTTTCCCTCGCTATCGTGCAGACTTGGTGGTAGATAGTGTCGTAGGGGACGGTACAGCGCAGTCATGCTGCCCACAACAACAAACAGCCTAATCCCCGAGTCTGTCCTGCCCCTTATCTGTCTTGTAAGGCTTTCCCTTGTGTTCACAGTAACAGGGACTCGGACACGTGCAGGGTTTGGTAGGTGACTTTCAAAACGTATTCCATTACAGTTACTAGTTACCTCATCAAAGCTGTCATCAGCAGCATCGTCCAAGGGGTTGTCCAAACTCAATGTATTCTGATTACTCTCAGTTACTTTCAGATTACTTTGCCGTGTTTGAGGTACAGATAAGAAAAAGTGAAACATGACAAAGGTCAGGAAATGTACTTTAGGTTTGCATACAAATATACAAATATATTTTTTCGCCTGAGCCGTATTTCATGTAGACGTAGAACACCTGGCACTATTTGAATGTCCTTCATGGGTTTCTCCCTTTCGCTTTAAAAGTTAAAAATGTTTTAGTACATACAGTTCCTTTTTTTTTTTTTTTTTTTTTTTTTTGTATTTAGAAGATTTAATGTTTAAGTGTCCCGTTACTACCCAACCCCGATGATGTATTGTTCTCGTCTGTTTGTTTATGTTCCTGTGTCTCCTCGATCTGCCAAATCTCTTCGTATTCTTGGAATAGATCGGTACAGACGGTATAATCAACCTCAGTACCTGCTGTCTGCTCTTCGGCTCCGGGGCTGAGGTATCAGAGTACCACCATGCTCCGGTGGGGGGGGGGGGGGGGGGGGACTTGACGTAACTCCACAGCGTTGACAGATTGAATGAGTTTAATGGGATGTTTCAGCGGTTGAGTCATTGCGGTGTAACGGTATGTACTGGCCAGGGAGGGTTAGGGTCAGCCAGGCAGCCATCGAGCCAGTCAGTCAGTCAGTCAGTCAGTCGGTCGGTCGGTTTGGGCCGTTCGCATCGTCCGGCTCTCCCTGGTGGTTTGAGCGATGTGTCAGGCAATTGTATTTGAAGTAAATCTTAAACTGTAGGAGCTTAGTAGCTAGGCTGCTTATATGCCATGGCATGGAGTCAACCTGCAAACGGAGGGGCACGCTGCTTATACGCGCAATGGAAAAATAAAATCAGTTGGCTGATCCGCCAGACATGAGGTAGAAGTAAAGCGGACATTAGCAGATCAGCAGGGCGACCAGGGAGAATGCGTTGGCAGCCAGGCCGTTTGACTTTCTATTAAGAACTTGTAGAGGTCTCCCTCCCAAGAGCTCAGTGACAGAATTGTTTTGATTTCTGTGGCTGCGATCAGATATCTGTGGACATGTGTGCAGCAGCAGGACAGCAGGGGAACAAGTTGAGCTGCCACAGCTTTTTTAGCGTATCTAAGAAATGAACCGTCTTGAAAGGCTGAAAATCTCCACCATATTTAACAAGAATAGCTGATCTGGGGGGGGGTGTCATTTTTAATGTGTCCTAATAGCAGCAGAGGTGTATATAGTAAAATGTACTTTTAAATAGAGAAACAACAGTAATTTGAGTTAGCCATTTCTATCAAGTGGTCATTTTCATTGGTTTTTAAAGTAGTTAAGGAGCATTTTCAGCTATAATAAAAACCCATGACAGTGATCTCAATAATGTAAAAAATGCACAACAACAGTCCAAGCTAACGATCGAGGCAAGAGTGACATAAGCTAGGGCTCTCGTGTCCAAAACCCAGATCTGCTTCTTGAAGGCCTTAGCGGCGGCAGGGTGCTTGGGTGAGGATGCAGGGTGGCAGGCAGGAATGCAGTGCAGCCAGTTAGGGGTGCCAGCAGGCCAACGCAGCACAGCCAGGGGATTGTAATCCTGTTAAGAACCCAGCTGCGTCTGACGTCAAACCCATCTAACCACTAACGAGAGGTGAGGAGCTCTCATTAGGAGGGGAGGAAAGGGGGGAGAGGAGGGTTGACACGCTGTTGGAAAAGGCGATGGAGGAAAGAGCTGAAGACGAGAAGAAGAGGGGAGCGATGTTAAGCTGCGACGGGTTATTTCTGCCTGGGTTCATCGTTGCCACATCCAGCGGGGCTTAACATTTTGTGGTTTAATTTGGTTCCTCATCGCTTAGCCGGCCAAGTGCGCAGCTCTGTCAAACAGAAACTTCCTCTTCAAGTGCGGTGATCTAAAATGAGGAAGGATGTAAAGAAATCTTGCCATTAACCCCTCTTAAGTTCTCCACGCCTCCCTCCCTCCCAGACTGTGAACACCTGATCCGTAGGATGCTGGTTCTCGACCCGTCCAAGCGCCTGTCCGTGGCCCAGATCAAGGAGCACAAGTGGATGGCGCTGGACGTGCCGGTGCAGAGGCCCGTCCTGTACCAGCAGTCCATGTCTGCCGAGGGCGAGGCGGGTTTGGGCGAGTACAGCGAGCAGGTCCTCCGTCTGATGCACAGCCTGGGCATCGACCAGCACAAGACCGTAGAGGTGAGGACTGAGCTCGACCATTTGGCGGGGACGATTTAAAGTTTCTTCCTAGCAAGTCACCCGAAGTTGGAGGACCGAGGCTCAGCTTGTCTGTGGTTCTCCAGTCTCTCCAGAACAAGAGCTACAACCACTTTGCTGCTATCTACTACCTGCTGGTGGAGAGGCTCAAGGCCCACCGCTGCAGCTTCCCCTTGGAGCAGAGGCTCGACGCCCGCCAGCGACGGCCCAGCACCATCGCCGAGCAGACCGTCGCCAAGGTAACCGCGGGGGCGCCCGGGCAACGGGGGTTCTGAATGATGTGCGCTGGGATTAGCATCCACGCCTGCCTGATCAAAGAGCCTTTATTCACACCTGCACTCACGCACGGTCGTGTCCCATTCATTCATTCATTCATTCATTCATTCACCCAGCTCGTCTCCCCCCCTCTCATCTCCCCCCCTCTCGTCTCTCTCTCCTCATTCACTCTCTTCCACTCTTTCTCGCCCTCCCTTGATCCTCCCTTGCATCTTCCTCAGTTATTCATTCTTTCATTTTTCCCCCCCCCCCACTGTCTCTTCTGACCTGCATTGTTCTTTTCTCTTTCATTCATTTCTTTTGCTTTCCACTTTCCCTGTATTATCAAATCAAATTCATTGCAGTTCAGTTTTGTTGTAATTGCTTTATTGTCGTGAAATAAGAAATAAGTATTATATTAGAGTAGGTTTTTTTGATGTAACTTCAAAGTCTCTCTCTCTTTCTCTCCCTCCCTCCCTCCCTCCCTCCCTCCCTCCCACCAGTCGACCAGCGGTTCTGGCCAGGTGGGTTTGCTCCCCCAGGGCGTTCGTCTGCTGCGCTCCCCTGCCCTGCCTCAAGCCTCCTCCGATGCCTTCACCTTCCCTCAGTCTGCATGTCCGCCGGAGCACAGCTTCATGGTGGAGGACGTGAACACGCCCAAAGTAGGTTCAACATCAGCAACAGCAGGCGGACGCTTTGTTGAGCAGCCATATGTCGCCCCCCCCGCCATTCAGGGGGGACATGGATATCTGTGTGTGTGTGTGTGTGTGTGTGTGTGTCTCTGTGTGTGTGTGCATACCTGGGTGTGCGCATGTGTGTTCCAGGTCCTGAAGCGTTTCATCCCCTGAGCCCTAGCCCACGAATCACGGGGCTTATTCACATGATGCTGAAAGTTGTAGTGTGTTAAGAGCTTTCTCAGCTTGCAAAATTGTGTGTCCTGAAAAATCATCCCCATAAGCTTGTGATGCTGTTTGATAAGCGTGCCCAATCGCTGTGAAGAAGTGTGTGTATGTGTGTGTGCGTGCGCACGCTGGCTCCTTTGATCGTTGGCTGGCACCGTCAACCTGCCAGAGTGCAGCTGACTTGTTCTCTTATGTAAGCACTCAGCCACAACTCACATCAGACAGGACAGCTGCCCATCCTCCTCTCCGACAGACAGACAGACAGGCAGACAGGCAGACAGGCAGGCAGACAGGCAGACAGGCAGACAGGCAGACAGGCAGACAGGCAGACAGACACCCTTCGAGTTCTCCCACTCTCTGTGTGTTCATCTGTGCCAACCGGTGACCTTTTCCTTCCAGGTTGGTTGAGCTGACCGACTATTAAGGAACACAGACTCCAGCGGCCCTGCAAGGATACACAACATGCAGGATTATCACTCTTAACCCCGTCCTGGTTCACGTAGCGTGGCTTGTACTCACTTGTACACACGTGTGTTTGCATATGTGTGTGTGTGTGTGTGTGTGTGGAGAGCAGCACAGGGCAGAGAGAGAGAGAGAGAGAGAGGCCGAGCGAGTGCTGTCTGCGTGAATGGAGCGTGGTTATGTAAGCGGTCCTGTGATGATGATGTGACCTAATGCAACGCTGAGCGAACACACATGGACAGGAAGCTGCTGTCGCTGCTCCAGCAGCCTCGTTGACTTGGACTTCCTAGCCGTCAGCCAGCACCTCATCCTTTCTTTTTTTCTTTTTTTTTTTCCTTCCTTTGCTTTCTGTTCCCTCTCTGGTTTCTCTGCACACCCTGTTTTTTCCTCCTCTACACTTTCTCTTCCCCCAACGTATCTCTCCCCTCCTCTTCTGCTCCTGTCCTCTTTGCCTCATTGCTCTTTCTAGACCAAGACAGGTCTTCTGTTTCCCGCAACAACTGTGTGTGTGTGTGTGTGTGTGTGTGTGTGTGTGTGTGTGTGTGTGTGTGTGTGTGTGTGTGTGTGTGTGTGTGTGTGTGTGTGTGTGTGTGTGTGTGTGTGTGTGTGTGTGTGTGTGTGTGTGTAAGCACTCTTCCCTGCCTGAATTCCTTTCTCCACACCAATACACACAGTCACGCAATAACACACACACACACACACACACACACACACACACACACACACACTCCTCCACTCTGCTCCTCTCCCAGTATGTGACCAACTGTGGTAAATGGAGGGGAAAAGAGAGGGAGAAGAATAACCAGTAGACCCCTCGCTCTCAGTATGGCGGTTGCTTTCCTCCATCCAAGCTGTCCTGCTCAATAATACTAATGATTCTGATGTGGGTGTGTGTGTGTGTGTGTGTGTTTGTGTGTGTGCCTACATGTTTGTGAGAGAGAGAGAGAGAGAGAGAGAGAGAGAGAGGCATGACCTTAAAGTGGTAAAGTAATGTTGATGATTTAGTATTTGGCTGGTTTGACTAACAGACTTTATTCCTGATTGTTTCGATGTGACTGTCTAATGTTCATGTACCTTTCTCTCTCTCTCTCTCTCTCTCTCTCTCTCTCTCTCTCTCTCTCTCTCTCTCTCTCTCTCTCCCCCTCCCTCCCTCCCTCTCCCTCTAGGTGAATGGCTGCCTACTGGACCCCCTGCCTCCCCCCACCATCCTCCGCAAGTCCTCCACCTCGTCTCCTAGCAACATGATGGAGACGTCGATCGACGAGGGCATCGAGACGGAGGAGCCCGACGCAGAGGACGATCCGGCCCACCTGCTCTCGGCCTATCAGACGGCCCGCTTTGGCCAGCGCCGGCACACCCTCTCTGAGGTCACCAACCAACCGGGGCCTTCGAGCCAAGGTGTGGTTGTTAGTTGATCAGACACTCGGGTGTTTCATCCCGAACACACCCACATTAGTCACATGCATCGTATTTCAGTTGCAGTTCTTCAGTTTCTCAACACGTTTTACAGAGGAATGCATGTGCTAATAGACCCTCTTAGCGCCTACGTCACGGTGTTAGCTGGAGGCAAAACAAAGCAAAATTGGAGGCGTCACCTCACCTCAGAGCAGCAGAGAGCTCACCTAAAAATGTCATCTTGTTGTTGGATGCCAGAATCGAAGGAGAGGCTCCAACTTGAAATTTTATCGTATACCAGCTGCCACTGCCAGTAAAAAAAAATCGAAGACAACTACGGTTAAACGCGATAAAACGAAAGGATCGGACTGAGGTGATCATCAAAAACGTTTGCAGCGCACTTTTCATAGGTTAAATAAAGTATTGTCTGTTTTAGGTGGATATGTGTCTAAAGATGTGTCATGCCCACCTCATCACACATTGGGGAACTAGGAGGAATAACGTGAGGTGATTTCTCTCGTTAACTCTCTTAGCGCATTAGCTAACTTTTAGTTGTAACGTTATGTGTGTCAGGTGTGTGTGTGTGTGTGTTCGGATCGCACGACACAAAACTCATCTGGTAAATCTTTGTGTTTTAAGTCTTGTACATGACCATTCAGGACATAGTTATAGGCATCTAAAGATGTACACGCCCTCAGTTTCTCTTCACTATACACGCTTGGTTTCTCTATCAGGTCGGTGTAAATGTCTGGCCGTTCCACAGTAGGTCGTCCTGTCAGATCGTCGGGTCGGTTAATCTGGTCCCGTTTGTTCATGTTAACTAACACTCGCGGTCCTGGAGAGTGAGTGACCGTAAATATTCAGATACAGCGTTATTTTCTTCAGCCGTGTTAAAAACAAGCCAACGAAACTTGCTAGCCAGCGTTGTTGGCTAACGTGTTCCGGCCGGGTTCTGCCTCCACCTAAGCCCCGCCCACACAAAAAAAAAGTCATCATGTTTACTAACTGAAAAGGGGTGTATAAAAGAGTCTTCAATGGGTTTTCTGCATCACACGCTGTTGACAACTATGCACTTCCTTGCAGGTAAGCTGTTTGCTCTGGGCCACAACCCCTCCCTGGGCAGCGTGGACTCAGACATGGGCTACGACATGGGCTCCATGCACAGCGACCTCAGCCTGCTGGAAGACCCGCCCTCTCTCAGCGAAGTGGTACTGGCCAACAGCTCCGCCCCGCACATGGCCCCGCCCCCTTTCCTGAGCGCGCGGCCCGCCAACCCCGCCATGGCTGCCCTGACCTCCCAGCGCAGGGAGGCCCACAACCGCTCCCCCATCAGCTTCAGAGAAGGCCGCCGTGCCTCTGACACCTCACTCACCCAAGGTCAGTACCGAGCGCTCCTCACTGCTCACACATACAGTACCAGTCAAACGTTTGGGCACACTTACTCATAGAAAGGGTTTTTCTTTATTTTTACAATTTTCCACTATTTTAGAATAATAGTAAAGTCATCAAAACTGTGAAATAACACAAAAGGAATTATGCAGTGACTAAAAAATTTTTTTTAAAATCAAAACTATCTTATATTTTAGATTCTTCAAAGTAGAAACCCTTTGGCATTAACAAGCAAAGAAATTCCACAAATTAACTTTTAAAGGCCACAATCACTATGTGAGTGTTTAAAATGATGATTTAATCATTGTGGTTCAACATTCTCCACCTCTAAAGTCTAAATGAAAACTTAATTAAAATGTAAGTTTTGAACATAAATTCATACACAGGCAACAACTTCTCTATTTGTCTAAGAAAATTTCAAGCATTTAAGCATCAAGCCTTTATATCAAAATGTCTTTAAGATCATGAGAAACAAAAACAGGTGTGTCCAAACTTTTGACTGGTACTGTACATGGGGTTTGAAAGGGGGGATATCCCTTCTTTCTTTCACCTTTTCTCTGTATGCTTTCAAACTACATCGATGTCGGTGCCTCGCGGTCGGGGTGCGGGGTCAGCCAGAATGAGAAGGTGCAAGTCTCACAGCTGTATATTTTGTGATGTTGCATTTTCCCGTACAGTTTTATGGGTGAGGTGAGGTGAGAGGAATGCCCGCCAGGTACTGTTGTGAGTTCCTTGCTAGCCGTTGCGTGCCAGATCGGTTGAGGCACTAGGATCCGGGGATCCAGGGATCAGGGGGAGCTCTCATCCTAATGACACAGATACAACACCCATGCTGCTGCTGCTCCTTCACACCCTTACACACACACACACACACACACACACACACACACACACACACACACACACACACACTGACTTCCAGGATAAAGGTGCCTCATTGCCATCCTCCTAATTTGCTCTCCCGCCTCCCTTTCGCACACTTTCTTTTTTTTCCTGTCTCTCCCTCCCTTCCCTCCCCTCCTCCCTCCCTCCCTCCCATGCTCTCTGGTCTCTTTGGCGATGATGACACCAATGATGATGATTCATGTTGTGATCACAGACAGATCTTTGAAGGTTTCAGCCTACATCTCTCTCTCTCTCTCTCTCTCTCTCTTTCTCTCAGAAGTTTTCTTCAAAATTCTCTCTCTCCCTCAGTCTCCATCGCTCACTCTCTCTCTCTCTGACTCACTCTGTTTAAAGTTTCATTCTGCGGCAGGCAGGATTTGTCTTTCTATGTCATGCCAGAGACTGAAACTAAAATATCAAGGGGGGGGGGGTGTTACAGCCTCTCCTCTCTCTCACCCACCCCATTCCTTTTTCCACTGAGAGCTACATGAGTGTGTGTGCCTAGTGTTTGGAAATCACCTGTACTCCAGCCCACTAGAAACTATAATCACAGTTTGGAAATGTGCAGTGTCTCCTCTGCCTCTGATGGACCCTCAGCAATCTGCCCCACCATTTGGTATTCCTGGTATTGTGCTGTGTTTTTTTCACGGTCCTCTTCGGTGAGTGCCGAGGCGGCGGATGCTTTTGCGTCAGACTGCTGACTCTGGTTTTAAATAACTCCCACCATCAGGGTGAGTCAGGTCCCACCGTTCACAGCCACAACCAGTCACCACTGGATAGGTCTTATCAAAGCAATTTGCTTCTGCACACACACACACACACACACACACCTGCACCCACACAAGCTTATGACATACATCCAGTCACATTGTCAGCAGGGGTGCGAACCAGACAGCCAGTTTGCTACCGTCAGATGAGATTAAAGACTCTGATGCTGACAAGACGGGGCCTTAACGACGCCATTGTGAAACGAAGGAAGAAGTGGACCGATTGATCAGCTGCAATAATCGATGCTGACTCTGTATTTTGTGTGTGTGTGCGTGTGTGTGTCCTTGTCCGTCAGGTCTGGTTGCGTTTCGGCAGCACCTCCAAAACTTGGCGAGGACCAAAGGCATCCTGGAGCTGAACAAGGTCCAGATGCTGGTGGAACAGATGGGCTCTGGGGAAGAGGCTGCCATGGGCCCCCTGGGGCCACAGCACCACTTGCACAACCTCCTGGAGGTCAGCCTTACTGCATAATCACACCATCACACATGCATACACACACACACACACACACACACTTTACACTCCATCGCATTCGAGATCTTTCTCTTCCCAAACCCTTTCTCCCCCCCCCAGCCTCTCACTATCCTCTCCCCTTGTTGTGGAGAAAGCCGCAGCCACCCAGGCTGTTGTGTAACCCCAGGAGAGGCAGCCAACTGTGGCTTGTTTACTGTCTCCCATCCCCTGGGGCCTGGAGCCTGGAGCCTGGGCCAAAGTGAATGCAGCCATTGTTGAGGTCACTCAGACTAGCCATAGTAGTGACTGGTACTCAATGGGCCTAAACTGAAAACGCACAAACAAAGGCGCACACACACACACACACACACACACACACACACACACGCAAGTGAATCACTGTTTGAGGAGAGAGATCCAGGCTTCTTTACTGTGAACGGTAGTAGTAACGACAAGGATCTGGAGGTTTTCCATTTGTCTTTCTCAAATAATGTAATAATGCAGCTCTTTGTTGTTTATGATGCTTGGGCCCGTCATCCTTTTAATTTGTTTTTTATTTCATTTAACTAATGTCTAATCCCTGTGGTGCACGCCATTTGGAGTCAGGCATCTGGCTCAACAGACAGCACAAAGGCATTAAGACAGGAGACAGCAGAGATAATCCAGTTAGACCACATGATGGAGCACACCGACCCTGACAGACACAACTTCATTAACTTACAGCGGAGGGGTTTTGTGTGTGTGTGTGTGTGTGTGTGTGTGTGTGTGTGTGTATACATGGACATACCCACCCCTGGTTGTGACACATGTCCTGCTTTGTGTCTTTGATTGAAGGGCGAGGCTTCCAAGCAGCAGGAGAACCTAGCTTTATACCAGGGTGGGCCCCAGCCGCCACTCCTGTCCCGCAGACAGAGTCTGGAGACACAGTACCTCACTCACAGGCTACAGGTACGGGGGAACACCAGCTACAGCGTGCAGGTTCATCTAGTTGATTCAGACCTGCTATATTCCACTCCTATAGAGCTCAACAGTGAGGTTCCAGAAGTGAAAATCCCATTCATATTCTGCATAGGGATTTTGATTATTAGCCATAATGTCGTAACCATCCAATGTAGCCTCACCATAAGCTAGCAGGTTGTGAAACGATGGTGTATGCTCCTGTAGAAGACACAAGTCCGTATGATATCAACCTTGTTTTGAGAAAAACATGTTTTATTCGTGATGTCATGGAGAAGTACTACACTACCCACAATCCTACAGTGTAACAGTGACGTCTCTGATTGGTGGAGCTCGCTGTTACCATGGAAATGTTTACCGCACCCGCGAACGTCTTGTCAGCTAACGTTAACGTTAGCTACTAACGTAACCTAGCTAGCTGCTTTTCACTGTACCATGTTGATGACAACACTTTACACTCTACTATATGAAACACAATATATACGCTCACAAAACAACAACAATATCAACACTAAATTATTGACAAATGTTAAATTCAAGAAGCAGCGCGCTAAACTATCGTTAGTTTGGAAGTTGTTGGAAAAGTATCATTCTCAATGGTTTATGGGATGAGTAGTTCCTTCACTTCATAAAATAATGATGTACACAGTCTTGTACCTTTTCTTCCGTTTTCCGATCTTTTTTTTGTTCAGAATCAAATGTTTTATGGTCGCGATTCATCGTCTAGCTGGTTGTCTTGGTTCCAGCCTTAAAACTCTTATAGAAGGATTTTCTGAAACGTCTATGGAGTAAATGAATGGGAAATTCACTTCCGGAACCAGAGCCGTAAAAAAAGTGGGCGGTCACTGTTGCGCTGTATTGTTCATTGTATGTTTGTAGCTGTGGCAGACATGTCTTATCCTAGTCTAATGAAGCCACCTCACCTGACATCCAGTGATGTCTGCTGGTAATGTAAGGATTAGCAGTTCGGTTGAGGTATTTGGCCGTCAAACAGCCCGGGAAGTAACTTTATAACCGCTTGACCTGAACTTGCTGTGAAGTAAATGTTGCCATGGTAGTTATCCCGAGTAGAGTAATCAGTCCCGGTCTCTCGTGTGTCCAGAAGGCCAGCGTCTTGGCCAACAGTCCCGCTAGCTGCCAGCTGTTCTGTAAGGAGACTCCTCGGAGCTTAGAGCAACAGCTGCAGGAGCACAGGTAAACCATGCACCACCACCACACGGCTCTCACTTCATATACTTCACTATAGTTATGATACCTTTACGTCTGTGATGGCCCGCAAAGATAGTCTTTCCATCACCTGGCCTTATTGCTCAGCCCTCGCCAAAAAAATGATTAGAGTTGTAATTCCATCAGAGTTGTCGATGTATCATGATATAAATATCCAAATAGGAGCCATTCTTAAACTGCAACACCTACCAGAAGTGATTTATTTTTATTTTTAAAGGACCCATGAAGGAACCTGGTTTTCAAAACCAAAAGTGTCCCCCACAACTACAAACAAATCTACAGGGAACAATGTGTTTTTGTTTCCCATTTTCAATGATAATATTTTCCTTTTCCTTCCATCATTCTGTTTCTGTCCATGTTTATTTTGCTCTTGCTCCATGTTTGTTGTGTTGAGTTGAACTGTGTTGTCCTGATCTCACTGGGCTCTGCCACTCTGACCACAGACTACACCAGAAGAGGATGTACCTGCAGCAGTCACAGGGCATGGGCCTGCAGACATATTTCAACCAGATGCAGATAGCGGAGGGCTCCTACCCCCCGGGGGGCCCTGCCCTGGACCCAACAGCATCGCCCGGTTCCCCTCAGGACCCCACCATGTTGGCAGCCCACCAGCCACAGCCCCAACAGCAGGGCAACCCCCAGGCCTCTCCCCCCTTCAGCCTCCCACAGGGCCTGGGCCCCCTGATGGAACCGGGGGAGGGCCTGGTGTTTGATCCTTACATGAGCCACCACCACTACACCCAACACCTATCCCCTGGACCCCACCTACACCACCAACTCCATTGCCCCCAGCCTCATGAGGCCTCTGCCAGTGGCCTTGGCTACAGCTACCCCCCAGGCTGTGAGCAGCAGGCCCTGGGACCTTCCACTGAGGCACTTTACCCAGAGCAGTATGAGTTCCCCCTGGACCTCAACCAACCACCTCCACCGGCCCCAGGAGACGCCTCCAGGGTTGAGGCTGGAGCCGTGGCCGGGCCTGGGCAGTATGAAGGCCTGGCCCTGCCGGAGCTCCAGAGCTCCCTCCTGGACAGTGAGATGATGGAGACAGTGGACTCCCAGCATGGCTTCGTCCTGGTCAACTGAAACAGCTGAGGGGGTTCATAGAAGGCAGTATTAAGCAATGAGAATCTACACAGCATACACAGCAGAGAGATGGAGATTTAGGTGGAGGCTATAAGGGTAGCAACAGCGAAGGAAAAGTGTTTAACTTTTGTACAACTAATACAAATTCTATTTCTTAGTTGTGATGAACCTCAGAAAACCTCTACCAAAATCCTCCCTTAGCCTACCTCCCTTTTCTTCCTCTCCTCCTCTGCTCATGTTCTCACCAGCTCTGTAAGCCAGGAACAGGCCTGGTATGGCACAACATGTGCCATGGCTTTGCCAGGCTGATTGGGCAAAGCTGCTGTTGGCATGGATGTTGTGTGGCACCCATGAGGTGACGAGCTCTTCAGGACTGCAGCCTGGAGACGCTGCAGATCCTGGAGGCTGCCAGTGTGCAGCATTTCACACACAAATGGTTTGGAAGTGAACTTATTTGGGACTGAATGACTGGCAACCAAAAGCACAATGGCTGGCAGTGCTTTTTGTATTGAAAATAGGACACCATCAACAACAATATACTGACTCTCAAAACACTTTTGTGCATTTTCTTTGACTTTCAATAGATGAAAAAAACTGAACTAGAGAAAATGGCCCTCATTTATCACGCCACCGTCAAAATCACCTCAAATTCAACTGTTCAGATGGTTGCAGGAAACGGATCTGATTCATAGAGCTGCCTTACATGCTGGTGTGAGTGCAAGTGCCAATGTCATAGCTGTACTCATGTGTGCACAGCTTTGAACACTAACATATATTTGACAGCAGCAGCACCCCCCCCCCCCAAATGAAATCAGTAGATGCTGGTTTAAATACAAGGATGGAGAGTAATTTAGCATCTTCCTGCCATCTGTTGAGCACGTCTGCTTTTTATAGTAACGAAACTGCCTATTTAATAAAGTCGAAACGACAGGAAGAACCAGATTAAAGCAGCAGGCTTCAGTGTAGGTGAGATAAATAATCCACATTTTATTTTGTCTGTGTTTTATAACTTGTAACTACTGATCCAGATTTATTTCACACACTACTGAACCACTTATCCACCTTTCCATCTGATTGTAGACACTTTCTGACTAGAGATGGGTTTGATTTTACTCCTACGACCAGATTCAAAGGATAAATACCATTTAGCTGTGGGGGGGGGGGGGGAATGGCCTCGCGTGTTTTACAGATTGATTTGGCCGATACGTTCGCTTGGTAAATGAGGGCTACTGTAGTGAACATGCGCTTGGTTAAGAAGTTGCGGTGTTAGATATTATTCTAATATTATTCTATTTTTGTGGCAATATTGAAGCAATATTAATCCTTGATGTTGAGCGACTGTGAAAGGAAGCCTCACCTGTACAGCCAACTCTTGATTGGTTCCCGGGACCTCTGAGTCATCTGCAGTGACATCACTGGAGCTGATGATGTAACCAGGAGATAATCTTTCACAGGGATGCGTGCGTGCGTCGTGCGTGCGTGCGTGCGTGCGTGCGTGCGTGCGTGCGTGCGTGCGTGCGTGCGTGCGTGCGTGCGTGCGTGCGTGCGTGCGTGCGTGCGTGCGTGCGTGCGTGCGTGCGTGCGTGCGTGCGTGCGTGCGTGCGTGTCTTCAATGTGACGTAAAAGTCTCTGCACAGTTCATACACTTCACACATTCAAATTCCTGCATGCATCACATGGCGGGTGCATCACTTCAGCGCTGAAACAGACAAACACTGCAGTGATGTCTACGTTCCATATCGAGTACATACTGTACACGCTTCACCACAACAACACATTACACAAGCTGCTGTTCCCCAGTGCAGAGTTGTAGCCTAGAGGTGACGGCTTGGTTCCAGTTTACATCCTTAGCTCCGGTCATGCCTTTGTGTTGTGTTAATGATAAAATATCTAATCATGTTTTAAAATAGTGGAAAGATCCCTTAAAGATTCCCTGAATGAGTTTTCATGAAGGAATGTTTTCTCTCTGACGTCGGGGCTGCTGTGAGACGAAGACCAGCAGAGCGTTAGTCACCTGACACTGGATTTAGACTGGTGGCACACCACGGCTCTTTGACCCACAGCAAGCCTGCAACAAGAGGAGAGGTCTTTTTTTTTGTTTTTTTTGTTTTTTTTAAACAGCACTTAAACTGTGTTGAATCTACTTGAAGCGCACAGATGTCTCTTCTCTGACAGATGATGATAAACAAACAACAACTCTACTTTTCATTGGAATAACAGCATGGTGATGGTCAGAGGGTTGAGATGAGATCGTTGGACTGTGATCATCGACCAGACTGCAAGACCTTTGGTGGTCAAGGGTTAAACTGTAGACAAGCAGACTCAAAAGTACAGTATCTTTGCTCATGGTATGAGTAGGATTGTTCGTGGTTACAGTCCACAGTCTTCTGCTTTAAAGGAAAAATCCACCCTGAAACACTTGACCACTGATCAGAAACAGCTCTGGGTGATGTTGCATTCCCGGGTCCATTTTGTTGTTGGATGTTGTATTTCTGTAATCCCCACGGATAGCGAGACAAATGTAGATGATGTGACACCATGTCGACGTGTTTCCAGTGCAGCTAGAATGGAGTTTGATTTTTCAGCGGTAAGCGTCCAGTGCGAGGGCTTCTTTATGTTTAAAATGCCCACACGAAGTTCACGCCCCTTCTCTGAGGGTTGTCGAAAGTCATTCTTGGAATTAACTGAAGTAGACGTACATGAGGCAGGTTGAGGGAGCGGGAAATTGCAACACTTCACCACAAAATAACCCCTGGAAACGCACTTAACATCATGAGGTGATGATGTCTAACAGAGTAAGAGTATTTGATGGTGGACTTTTCCTTTTTACGTGTTTTTGTTTTTTTCTTTTGGTAATGGATCAGGCTAGAAAAGCTACAGGGTGATCTGTGGAAGTTGAATACTGGAGCACTTTGACAAGGAGGGGAAGAAGAGATGTAGCGAGAGAGGGGGAGGTGGTTGTGGTATTGGTGGAAAAGGTTTGTATTGGTCTCCCGTTTCCTGGTAGATGAAACGAACCGTAATCTGTAGGAAACACCTTTCTCCTCTCTCTTCCCCCCAATAATGGACACAAAACAAATTTTCTTTCAAAGAAAGACCAGACACAATAACACTTTATCTGATTGTTGATTTGAAAAGATACAAGAAAGGGTAACGCTTTTCAGGTTACGATAAGTGTGCTTTGTATAAATTAGGGGATTAGAAAATCTTGCGTGCCCTCTCGAGAGCACCGAGATGAACTTTGTGTTGAACGTGAATAGTGTTCAGTGTGCCTTTTACTTTTGTTATTTTCAGTCTAAATTAAGATTTTGAATAGCAGGATTATTTCTGGTCGGACCCTCCTATCATTTGTTTGTTTCTTCTTTTTTTCTTTTCTTTTTTTCTTGGTATTCTTTACGAAAATTAGTAGAGCCAGGTTTTACAAAGGTACAAAACCAAAGTCCCTCAGAAGTTTCCCTGTACGACCCACCATGTGGAGTTTTGGAGCTTCTTTGTCAGCTTCTCTACCATGCTATTCTCTTGTTGGTCAATCAGTATATGCCATTTCAAAGTATTATAGCAATATTTCTCTAGTTGACGACTAAAGTAATGAAGATTCTAGTGGACGCGTTTCCAAGTATCATAATTGCACCTCCTGCTGATGAAAAAAATATCAATCTATCAATAGAAATCCAGTTTTATATTTACCTTCATTGATGTTGACCACACATAAGCTAACTTGCTGTTGAGATTAAAAAAAAAAAAAAAGGTTTATTGAACATAACGTGGGAGTTTCTGTTTTTGTGTCCCTATTGTGACAGTTCTTGAAATGGCACCATTGTGTTCATCAAGGGTGGAGAATAATAGTTACAGGGCTGATACTTAACTATGTTCTACATCACACACACACACACACACACTCTCACTCTTTCCCACATAATCCAATTGTGCTGTGCCTATAAATTGCAGTCTTCTGACAGGGCCCCAGTGTTGCGCGGTGTAGGCGTGGGTTAATGACCTGGGAAAATGAATCATGCTGCGCCGCATATAAACTGTTGAGTCATACCTGAACCTGAACATCGTTTCGACCAGAACTAAAGCACTCAAGGTTATAAGTTATTGTTAAAGGGTGGGTTGTGTAACATCACTTTTAATGTTTATGTTCCGTTATGTCAGTGAACTATCAATTCAGTCCTTTTGTTCTCATCAGTTGATCATTCATTCATTCATTCATTCCTTGCAATCAGGATTTCCAGGCCTGATTCCAACGTGGCATTCAACCACTACCTGAAATGAACATACTCCACGTGTAGAGTACACAGCAGATACCAGAATGGCAATCACAGGAAGTATTTGAAAGATAATTCACGATACTCCTCTGAGTGACAACTGACCTGGACAGTATTTGAAGAGTCGCCCATCTGGCAGTTATGCGCTTAAAAGAAACGCAAATATTTGCCAGTGCTGTTTGAACCCGAGTCTGGTTTCTACCAGCGGAGTAGTTACACAAAATCAGGAGGGGTAACACAAAATGTAGACCCACGTGCACACACACACACACACACACACACACACACACAGTGTTGAAACCAAATTTAGATGCGCGCACACGTGCACACTTGGGATGTTGGTTTCTCAGCAGGTTATTACACAATTGGATGGGACACTGACTGACTGACCTCGATCTCCAGCAATCCTCACTGCCGGCTGATGTTCTCTCTCTCTCTCTCTCTCTCTCAGTAAACATACACACACACACACACACAAACTGACCTGACAATGAACTCCCCTGATATTGTCCACCCAACTGTGGCCCACTGCAGCATTTTGCAGGGCTCTTTCATACGCTGTACAATGGTGTGACAGGCTAGAGGAGAATAATTCACCACGGCGGATGAGAGCGGAGGCCTTAACCAGCGGCTGAGATCAATGATTCCACATCAGGTTTAGCCCATCGCCATGGCAATCGCCTGTCAATATTTATTAAGCCAACCAAAACGGACACCCCTCTCACAGTAAAGACAAAGTGCAGCCAAAGGGGCCTGTCCTGGGCCGAGCTCTGATTGGATGACTTGAGTTACACATCTGCAGGATTGTAAATACAGTGTACGGTAAATCCATCCCCCAGCAAAATGTGTAAATTGGAAAAAAAAAAAGCCTTTGGAGCTGTTGGGAGTGCAGAGGCTGATCTCGCTGGTGTGAAAAGGGTTGCATGTAGAGACAACGCGTCAATCCAATCAGCCCACTCAGACTGAGAACAGCTAATCCAGCTAATGCACAGCCAGCGGTAGGTGGGGGGGGGGGGCGGCAATCTGTTCATGGAAACCAGGGTCTCTCGTCTTTTCCTGGGATCAGGCCATGTGAACGGGTCGCACACTTCAGCCGTGCCCTTATAAACTCCCCTTTTCCACGCATGATGTTTCAATCAGCGTATGAAGCTTAGTACACTCCGTCTCCTGTCTTTAACACAGACACTGACATCAACTTGACTTAACTGAAGAGAGCTGGGTGACGGCGCATTAAGGGAGTTTTTAAATCGGATGCACCCATGAGCTCTAATTGGATGATTCAAAAACACTTCCTTTCTTCCTCTTCCTCTTCCTCCCTTCCTTCAGGTAAGTTGATAAGCTAGACTCCTCCTACCTGCTGCGGTAGGACACATACAACAGATACAAATGGTAAACCAAAATAACATGTAAAGGCCAGTTTGGCACACTTTGATTCTACACTTGAAAAATGCAGCCTTAGAATAGATTCCTTTCAAGAAAAATGCCAGCATTCAAGCGAAGGCCTTATTCCAGGATAATAATGCAGTTATTTATAGTACAGTATAGTGCGTACTCAATGCCATCCTCTGCTATTGAGATTTCAAGCAGGCTGCCTGTCACAGACACTCTTGAGGGAGAGAAAGAGCGAGCTGATAAGAGGACAGACAGGTGGTAATCTTTTTTCTTTTTTCAATATAATATCACACCATCAGAAGCCTATTCACTCATCATACCGGGGAGTACTGTAATGACATCAATGGTCGCCATGGCAACAGGCGGAGGGTGGATGACAACATCCTACTGCGTCTTTGGAGTGGGAGATCACAGGACTGTTCGGGATTACTGCTGCATTGAAAACAGGCTTGGTGACAAATACTTGTGCTAGGAATGTCAGCATATGTGCAGGAGAGAGCAACTTTCTGACATTGTGCCACATTCAAGGATTGGGTTGGATGTGGACGCGTATCGCCCCTTTCCTGTTGCTAAAAAAGAAAAAATCACAAGCACCGTGTAGCAAGTCAGTCAGTCATAAATAGCTTTGTATGGTCAGTGTGTGCAGATGCTGGAATGGGGGTTGCAGGAGTAAGCCAGTTATTGAAGGCCAGGTCGTACTTATAGGCTCGTGTTCCCCCTTATTTAGCTTATTAGTTAGCACATGCTGGCCGGCAGATGGACAGAGTCGGAACTCCCAGTGCAGATGACCCAGTAGTCTGGAAAATAAAGTCCTTCAGGCCTTGGGCTGCACATTTTGCCACAAAATGACACTCCATATGACATAACAGGTCTGACCTCCTTCTTATTTATGGTCATCGATATTACCAAGAACATTCTGTACGGTCGACAAAACCTCTGATCCTCCATCTCCATCCTCCCAACCTGTATCTGCCGGTCCATCTATGAAAGATGACACACTGACTGTGTGTCAATAAATACTCTCGTTCTCTCTGACTTATGTTTGTCATTTGTCACCCAGAGAGCATCTGACCCCACCGTGCCTGTGTCTCGCTGAGCGGGGGCCGTGCTCGACTCCTTTCATTATAAATGACACGGTCCTGAGAGGCAGCTGCATTGACGTCAGGACACTCAGCACCATCAAGGGCTCTGTCTGCTGAAAATCCTCCAAATAACTGGATCTAAATAGAAGGAAATAGGTTGCTGCAGTTTCATTACCGCCTCGTGAACTGAAGTGGATTTAGACACGGATTAACCCTCGCCCTGCAGTAATCGTGTTTTAATGAATTCAGTCAGTGCTTTGCATGTTGCGGTGTCTAGATTACCGTCTGTATTAAAGACCGGAGGGTCTTCATAATGCCTGATACACCTGGGTGGCGTGGCTGTAGTAGCATTGCAGTGGATTACTGGGTCTCAGCAGCAGCTTCTCTCTATTCAGGGGTTCCAGCTGTCCCCCCCACGATCAACCCTCCTTCTGCTGTTCACTTACCAGTCCACCATTCCTTGAAAAGCACATCGTGCCCTACTAACCCACAAGGTCTCTGATCAACTGTACAACAATGTGCTGACGTAGATAAACCAACCTTTTGCATAACATTTATTTAATATATTCTCTGACGAGGTAGAGGATAAAAAATAAAAATAAAAAGCTATGGTCTAAGGTCTGTGAAATTCAAAGTAGAGCTGAATTTGTAATACTAACATTGTTTAATAGCCCGAATGGTTCTGTCTAAAGATGTAGATGCGAAAAATCAGTCAGATCACATCTCAATGTTGAAAACACCATTGAAACATCCATTCTCAACCCATCCCTTGTTGTGAGCCCTTCCCCTCCCCAGCAGTATTAAGGATGAGGTCGGGTGTCTGCTACGGTTCCTGCCCTGCTCTGCATGGTTCCCCGCGGCCAGAACAACCCTGGGGATCTGCACTTTCATCTGCACGTCGGCTGTCCACCAGGTCATAGCTGACCAAATATGAGAAGAGGAACATGTGAAAATAATTACACATTCTTGGGTCTTTACTTTAAAAGACTGTCCAAATGCTGTACAGGTGTCCAACCAGTAAAGCAACTAACCAATGATCAAAGCAGCCTAAGGCAGTCTCTTTGTTGCTTTATTCAGGTCAAGATACAGTAGTACAGCATCCCAAACGTGAAGAGAATTCAAATAAAAATAAAAGGAGCACAGTCTTCATGATATAGGACAATCAACAATCAAGGTTTATTTAAGAGAACAAAATGAGGAGAAGGGGACAGTGGGAGTAGGTCAGGGAAAGACAAGTTTCTTTTTTTCCAACACAGACAATGCAACCCACCCATAACCACCCCGGCTCCCACCCCATAATAAAACATTACCAGCCTCCCGTACACACGCTCCATGTACCCATCCCGTTTCATTTGAAAGCGTGCACTCGTCCTCCGTCGTGTACAGATTTGTAAGCAAAGATCATTGGATGGTCCTAAACATTCACTGATCTTGTGCTTTTTTAAAATCGTATGTACAGGGTAGGAGTGAACAGGCATGGACTCCTGGGAAAACTGGGACACAAGGAGCGCCTTGGTTTTCTCCCTCAACCCCACGGCCCCGATAGCTGCGGCCAATTTAGTTCCACCGTCCTATTAACGGCCAAGGAATAACGTGTCCCTCACAGAAAAGACCGTAACGCCGTCTCTACACGACAGGACAGGCGAGAACTGTTTACTTTACCCAAAACAGACTAAAAGAAAACGCCATTGCTTGTCATAGGCACAAAGATTAAGAGCGATGTCGAAAACATATTGCAGAAAATTACAACCACCAACTATTTAATTTCCCACCCTTGCACATAACAACCAAATGACTGTGGGATTGGTAAAGGGGCGGGGGGGGGGCACAATTATGAGCAACACTTGGAACATTGGCCAATTCATTTGTTTGACCAATTCAATCTCTCGCTGCAGAGAACAAACAGTACAGTAAAGAAGGGTGAGGGTTGGGGGGTTGGGGAAAAGGACACCATCTTCGAGATTGATGACTACATGCAACCTTTGAAAGAGTTCACCTGTTAACGTGCAGTAATGGGCACCCCCATATTTCTTTACCGGAGCTTTGTACAGAAACAATCCTGCGGATCACTCGAGAGACACGCAGAAAGGTTCGGAGGAAAGAACACCTCAACTAGAATGGCGCAGACCTTTCCATCATTTCTCTTGAGAGCCACGCCAGTGTCTCTGGGGGGAGAAGTCGGCTATCAAAGGGCTGTTTCAGGAGGCGGCTCAGCAAAATAAACAGCATGTGCCACCATCTGCTGCAGAAGGGACGCATCTAGTACTTGGGGGAAAGAGTGCAGCGGCACAGAGCAAGCATGGCCGTGGGCGCTAGGTAGCAAACACAGATGTACACGCTGCAGCGACAGAGGCTGAAGTACAGTAGTGGCTAAGGATGTAAAGGGGAGGAATGTGAAAGGGTTTCCGATTAGCGATGCCTAGCTAGTAGCGTAGCACATTAGTCAGCATGCACCACTGAATGCAATTTATCACACTTTGCCTTTGTTAAAGCACCCATTTACAGCAAAGGGAAAGGTTAATGAAGAAGGCCTGTGCTATGCCTGGACATGGACTACTGGAGAGGTAAAAAAAAAAAATGAAAAAGAAAGGATAAAACAATTGTTAACAGCTTTCTCTATACATTAACCAGTTTGTTCCTGAACATCAATAAATATCTTGTGAAAGTGTTTGCGTTGTTGTGTTGGGTGGTTGTCTGGTTTAGCCGTGCTGGGTGGGTTACGCCAGGGCCAGAACTGTGGAGAGAGACACGTTGTGCATCAAACATCTGGTATTGATACAGTACACTCATATCATTCAACAACTCGTAAACTCTGGGGGGCTCACCACTGATAGCCTCCTGGGCAAAGTACTTGACATCCATGTCTGTGTCTGTGGCCAGCTTCTCCAGCACTGGCTTCACTTCTGTTTGCAGGGCACTGGGAACAAACACACAGGACAGGCATTTAGGAAAGTCACATGCACACATGCTCGTCCTTTTTTAACGCAACAGGACATCTTTGCTGTTGTGGAGAGGGGCTGATGCTGAAATCACACACACACACAACATACTTGCTGTCAAGGACGGGGCCAATCTTCTGAAGGGATTTGGCCACGTTGAAGCGGACATTGGCCACCTGGTCATTGGACATCTTAAGAACCACAGGGAGCATCTGCTTGGTGGTAATCTCCTGACCGCATGCCTCTGACAGAGCCTGAGAGACACAACACAGGCGGCCATCAGGGAGCGAGGACGACAACAGTGAGAAACATTCAGATATGATGGATGGGCAAGGGGGAAATGACGGCACATGAATGTACCCATCTAGATTAGACAAAGACCGGTGGATGATACTATTTCACGTCATGGGTAGACAAAACCTTTCCTTGAAAGATTAAAAAATAAATCCACGGTCTTGAACGTGACATGAGGCTTTTGGGAGCTAAGGTCACAGACTCACATTGATGCAGAAGAGAGTAGTCATCCTGTGGAGGTAGTTGGGGTCGTTGGCCATGCCCAGCACCTTGGGCACGATGGTGTTCTGAGCCCACTCGGCTCCAAATTTCTCCACAAGCTTCATCAGGTTACAGGTGGCCGCCTCACGGATGGCATAAACTAGAAACACATCAAATATTTGGAGAAGGATGAGAGCTACTACCAAAACTACCAATCTGAACTGGAGCATTATATGTAGAGTGAATTGAGCAGAGTGCATTAGTGTAGTGATGATGCCGAAAACTGCAGTAGAAACAACACAAACTACAAACAACTTTATCAACAGTAATTTAAGGATAATTCCTGTCTTTCCTCCATGCGATATTCCTATGCTGCTTTTAGCTAGGAGTAAAAACCAGGTGAGTATGCAGTGCATGATCTGGTTCTCTGGTAATGGCCACACAAAATTCAACCACTGCTAAATGAAAGAGCCACAGGGGTAGTTACATGCGTCAACATTGTGCTGTTTATCTAAGACGATCTGACCAAGATTTATATAACATGTTGCAATTGTCTCTATGACTGCTATTCCTTCAACAATTTCATTTCATTTTCCTTTAGCAATTTCACGCAATGAAAAAAAAAAGTAATAAAAATGATGGAGAGCCACATAAACAACATAAAGATGACATAGGGCCGAGCTATTCCACAGTGGAGTCTCAGTGGTAAGTAGTATTTCTATTTCAATAATCAGGAATAAAACCGCTTAGAGCCTGTATGACTACTCCCGCAACAGCAGCTAGGGGCAGGATATGCCTGAACACGGGATGATTTATCTGGTTAGATAAGACAGCAACAGAAATCATGCAATAGCAATACAGTAAATATCAGATGTTAGAGAATAAAATGTATTGAATAACGTCCTGGGTCAGTGTAGTACACGATGATATAAGACACCAGAAATAAGGGTTTGAGAAAATATGTGACATATGTGAAATATGTCAACATTGTCAAACAATAAGATTAGACACAAAAGAAAAGAAAAAAAAAAAAAGTTGTGTAGACAGGTCATATATAGTTCACTAATGTCTGCTGAACTCTCGTCTGTGTACATGTTTTGGTATATACACCAGAGTCAGTGAGGGAGATTCTGGGATCATTTCTATAGTCCTGTCCTTGTCTGAAGGGCTTATGTAAGGGTAGCACAGCCCTAACCCCTCACACACAGACACATTCCAATGATGTAACCCAGCTGGCCCTTTGTCCTCAATACTGTGTGTGTCTAATTAGAAAACCCAACGTGAAGCGAACACCATACTTGCTGAGTGAAAAAATGTATGTAAAAGTGAATGTTCTGCACTATAAAAAATGAGCAGTATGTGTTTACGTGCCTCTATGGGTACACAGCCTTCCCAGGGTTGGGATAGGGGCAAGTCTCTCCCAGCTCAGAGCCTAGAGCAAACCTGCTGCAGATCTAAGCTCACCCACTGAGTGACCCCAACTGTGCAGTCTAACCTCCACTAACAACAATATAAATCCACAACTGTAGGGTGTGGCCTACAGGAACAACAAGGCCAAACTAAGGCTACACTAGGTTAGGCAGCATGTACAGCAAGTACAATTCTTTTATGCAACAGAACAAAGTGAGCAACACATCTAACCTATGGTGTCACAAATATTGCAGAAAACACTGTGCAAATAATATAATAAGCCACCCAGTTAACTAAGGCTACATCTCCCACTGTGATTCCAATGAGCTCTTTCCTCTACAGGAGGACTGAGGGGGGAGAGGTGTGCTTATTCACAGCCCTGTACTATTGGCATGGTAAGCAGGCACAGAGCTGTGGAACCTCACGTCCTTGTACTGCGCTACACACTTGGGCTCTTCTGGGTCTCAGTGTCAACATCATAACGTCAGTCAAGCAAGCTAGGATCTAGGACTACTGACTCCGCCTTCTGGCGTTTAAAGTGTGTAAGTGAAAACAAAGAGTAGTCTACTTTTGATGGCGTAGCTAATTGATATTTAGTTAATATATTCTCCCCTCCATGGTACATATCGTCACAAACTGAAGCAGGGTAAGCAAGCAGCAGCCTAATGAGTGGGCTTAGGCACGGTGTTGACCTACTGCTCTGCTATATCATCAGTGGAGGACAGTAGAGCTACAAGACTACTGATAACTTGTGTTCATATTGCAGTGCATAATGGAAGGAGGAGGCTGCAGCCCAAGACAGTATGTGCGATAACTCAACAAAAAGGTAGAGGAGTCCTAGGCTGGGGCAGAGTGCTTTACCATGGTCAATGAGCCAGGCCATACAAAGGGTATTGAGCTTCTCATCAAAGAACTCCACTCCCTGAGGACACAAGAAGACAGTAGGACAGTGTAGTTAGGCACAGGAAAACAGAAATTCCTTGAATATCTACAGCCAGAATATTTGGTCGCTGCCTGGCTTTATGCTTTATGGCACCAAAAAGACCCGCACATATTCTATGAGATTCTAGTGGTTTCAGACACGACAGGACTCACCAGCTGTCCTGCCAACAGGGGCATGTACTCTATGATGGCTAGGCGGACCCTCCATTTGGCATCCTCTGCCAGCTCCACAATGGCTGGCAGCAGTGACTGGGACAGCTGACGGATGCCGATCACCTCGTTCACACAGTCTAGGTTGGAGATGATGTTGAGACGGACCTCAGGGCACTGGGGAAGGGAAGATAATGGAGATGAGTGTGTTAAGCTTGCAGATGCTGTTCCACGTCACCACAAAATATGCAAATATTAAGCAAATCAAATTTATATCATAAACCTGATAGACGTAATGGAAACATACAACATTTTGTTTGAGTTGTTGAATTTGATCAGTTACAGTACTGCTTTCTACTCACTCCAAGGTGCAAATTTCTTGGCTCTGGCCAAGCCAAGATACTTTAGTCACTCTAAACAAAAATGGCTCAACCTGACTTCAAAGTCGTTTTGTCCAGAATAACGTAGCCTAGCTAACTGTTGGGTTTACTTTCAATAGCCTTATATGGAGCTCTGCTTTGGTTCTAATTTGGATAGGACATTAACAATGGCAACGGCTAAACAGACTGCGCTCATCCACGTTTGCAGCCAGAAGCAGTGTTTCCTAGCCTCAGACTGTGCACACCAATTTGACACTCTATGTCAAGCTTGTTAACTAAGTGGGAACAGACCAGCAGCCAAATAAGGTATGGTGTACAATTGCTATAATTCAATCCTTGACTGAATGACATATCAGTTAGAGATTCTCTACAGAATGTTCTCCGTCTTGTTCCCTTTAAATTTGTCCTCAGATGGATGCACCTCAATTTTGGGCAATTTGCAAGTCAAAGCTGTCAGTTTGGACTGTAATCTCATTAGACACACACTCCTGGTCTTGTTTTGTGCTTTGAGGAAAATGGGCCATCTTTAAATAGGACCAAGGAAAGCAGCAGTAGAAATGACAGCCTTGAGCCTTCCAAACCATTCATATACCTGTGTTGCTAACCTGCCAAACTCATGTCTCATCTGAAAAAGCAGGAGTACATGTTAAGGAAATGTATTCAGTTGACGAGACGTGGCTATACTGGGCTGGGCTATCGTCTTTCTAGATGAACCTGTTAAGATACAGATGGAGAAGAATGTACCAGGACATTTGTCAAGTGGTATTCAGTCAACTTTAACTTTACCTATGCACATATAATCCCCTGTTGTGCAATCTGCTACTGGAACCACTCCAGGAACAAATCATTTCAAAAAGTAGGCGTAGCATTGCCAGCAACAAAAATAATTTAAATCCTAAACACAGTGGATCCTCAGTCTTGGTCAACCTACTTTAACCAATATATAATTCCAATATAGGCCATTACTTAATAATATAGTTATACAACCTGTTATCATTATGCCTCTCTCCACACAGCTTTGCAATCTTATCATATTCTAAGGTCTCAGAGTGGCTGCCAGCAGCATGAGTCATCCGCCTACCCAGGCCAGGTGGCAGCCAGGTACATCTGGTGGCTGTGGCTAAAGCGGGCATTGGACTGTCTCAGGCAAACTTAGCCAAACTCAGAAAGGGTTCCAGGTAGCTTTCATTGTGCTGTTAGCCACCTAAACAGCTGCATGAGCATTTCGAAAGCCAATTGGGTCCAATAGCAGGTCTACATTTCCTTACCTCGTCCTTGAGCTGAGCCAGGAAGAGAGGCAATAAGTGCTCGACAGTGTTGTCCTTGCCCAAGATGGTGGAAAGGCCCATGATGACAGAGGCCAGGGCTGACTTCACATGCTGGTTGGTGTCTGACACCAGTTCCTGGTGATGGATGAGACACATAGGAGACAGAGCGATCAGCACAGAATGCATTTGAAAAAAAACAAACAAAGATATTTCATCTGTCCATATAAGGAAAGCTATCACAATGGGTGCATAAGTCCTATGGGCCATAAACTTCAACGTGTTATATTAGTCTAGAAAACAAAGTCATTGAGTTTAACTACTGTAGGTGGGATCAAATATGATAATTGTGGGTTTAAACAGGAAATCTTTTACTCAGCAATCTGAGGTCATGTGTGTCAGTTTGCTGCTGCCTGTACAACTGGGTTCCACTGTTGACAGGATAAGCAGAGGTGCCCTTTTTGACAGAAATTAATCTGCTCTGTTCACACCCTGTACAGACAAACAACACTATAGACCAAGACAACTAACTTAAGGTCTCAACTATCATCAGTGATTAAAATCTGGCAAATGCAATGAGTACAACTGTACTTTAAAGCAATTCAGAGACTGACCCTTGATCTTTTTAGGGCATGCATTTCCATCCAGAAATGAGCACACAATAAAAAAAAAAAAAGAGGTCTGAACAGCTTGTCTAAGTTGTTTAGACAATTTAGACAGTAGTGCCACCTGCTGTCCAAAAGCTAATATACACCTGTGACATTTTTCCCATGTATGGAACGCTGCTTACACTAAAGGGTTTAATAATTTACTCAGATCAAGAGGATCAAAAGAACACACAGGCAACTGATTCAGTGCAGTGTATTGCCATTCCTGAAAATCTGCTGTTTCACTCGAGACTTTAAGAGGACATCACAAGATTATATAAATGCCTTAGGGGAAATAATAAAAAAAAAAAGAAAAGACCTGCCACCATCACGTCCTTTTCGATGCTTTATAACTCATAGCAAGTCAACGGTTTCTTCCATAAAACTGAAGCATCAGAGAGATGAGATGAGTGTGGCAGACAGATGTATTTTTTACCTTGACGCAGGGCAGAATGTGAGTCATAATGATTTGCTCACGACTATCCTCTGGAAGGTTCTCGCAGAATTCTGAAACACGAGTTTACAGTGTTAGTACAATGAGGAAAAAGAGCACGTTGAAACACGTTATTCAATTGAATCGATGCCATCCATCCATTTATAACATGATAAACTTTATTTGTTTAGCACTTTGAAAACAAATATTACAAAGGGCTTCAAAGCATAGGAAAGATAAAAAGTCATAAAGTGCAAAGTACAAGTGAATAACTAAAACCAAGGTGAAGTTCAAACAAGAACATATACAAAGCACACACAGAACTAGTGGTGCACGGTAAACCAGTACTGAAAAAGTACCATGGTACTAGAGTTTTAAAAACAGTACTATCCCAGCATTTTGGGGGGAAAATATATATTTTTATTATGCAAAGTATTTGATCTGGCTAATAGGCATCAGTCTCTTTAATCATTGACAGCGGTGCCGCTGCACTAGTGGTGTGTGAGACGTTGCAGGAAACAACCCTGACCCTGTTTGTAAGATGAGCCGCAGCAAGCGTGAAGTGAGTCGAGAGCATCGGTGGAGAGTGCGGACCACTTTTCTTGTTTTGTTCAGAGACTAGACAAGATGAAGAGATTGTAAAAAAAATGTGTTTGGTACAAATCGGACAAAGCGTTGACGAGTTAACGTGTCACTTCCTGTTGACCTGGCAGTGATTGTTAGACCGATCTATCCGGATGGAAATCATAGGTCCCTACGGTAAAGTTGTTGTCCATGAGGAGCCGCATCTGTGAGTACATGCTTTGTGACTGTACGACAAACTGGTCAGGAGATACGCTTGGTTGAAAATTGCAACTTTGGCTCTGGAGGAAATGCCATAGAGGCACCAAATTAGCTGTGTGGGTAAGAGACGGTCCTCAGTGTGCCAAGTTTCAGAAAGAGCGACCAATCGGTTCTAGGGGCTGCCATCGACACATGGCGGAATAAGAGAAAACTAAGGGTTACAATAGGGGCCCTGCACCTATACAGTGCATGGCCCCTAATTAATACATTTAATTATCAAATGTATACAGCAAGATGTGGTGACTGACCTTTGACTTTGTTGGCTGCAGCAGCACGGACCTCAGCTTCACAGTCCTTCAGGAGATTCTGGAAGGCTGGGACCAGGTCGTTCTTGGTGATCTCCGGCCCGACTGCTTTCTGGAGCTAGAGATTCAGAAGGGAAAACAACTTGTCTCAATGTCCAAATTACTGTGGGTGGGGAAAACAAAAAACAAACTTTACTCTTAACATTACGGTGGCTCATTCTAAATGTTTAACGTTCTACCAAAGTGCCAAGTTAAATAGTTGTGACAGAAATGACATCAAATGCATTGTTAACGGGGAACCCTGTCAGACAGTAGCCAAGGACAGTACTAAAAAGAGGAGAAAGACAATAGAAAGCACTACAGCAAAGTAGACTGATGTAAACTGACAATGTGGTTATTTGTAATTTGTTACTTCTCTCCCTATCTGCCACAATATCGATACAGCCGCCACAAAAAAAGTTTGTCAATGTATAGAATTTGATCAAAATTAATCTCACATTGTGCCTAAAGGCCGAGTTATACTTCTGCGTAGATACAAACGTCTATGTGTAGCTACGCAGAGCAGGGTTTTATGGGTAAGCGTAGCCTGTAGATGCTCACACGGGTCGATGTGCACACCTTCTAAATCTTAACAACGCTGCGGTCGTGTGCGTCAAACAAACGCTGATTGGTTGAGCGGGGGAGTATAGCCTGTAGGGTCGGGGGTTTGGCCAAGACCCAAAACAGAACTAAATCAAACTGAGAATAGCAATGGAGCAGTTTGAGGAGCGACTCTCAGATGAGGTTCACAAAAAATAAAATACATAAATACCATGTAACAAGCACATCTTTGTTTACTTTGACGGGGGGTGAAAGCGAGATTCCATATCTGGATTCTTTTGTTTTCTCTACCGTTAGTTTTAGTAAATCTGACACTACCCCCCTAATGTACATGTTAATGCCACAAGCAAGTATCTTGGCAAACACCCATGCGGACGTCTACGAGTGACACCCGCACATGACGCAGAAGCATAAATCAGGCTGACGAGGTGCTTGTTCTCTGAGGTGGCATCAAATCTGATTGGTACAACAGAAAGGTGTGGGCCAGCGACAGAGCAGAGAGCATGCTTATCACTGGGTGAACAACAGTAGGACCAGAAACATTTTACAGGGCACTGACTGATCGATGACTGACCAATCAACTGGCCCAAGTCAACTTCTTAGTGGCCCCGGGCCACCAGGCAATCCTTATTGTCGAACCCTGTGAATGTTAAATAAGCCTGTAAATCCCCCCCACCTCCGGGGATGCGGGATGCGCTAACACTACAAATCCCTAAACTTGCCTCATCTACTTGCGACTTCCTACATTTCCCAGAAATCACTTCTGACAACCCCCAGAGAAGGGGTGTAAACTTGCCAACTAGTTCATCAAGACTGGGCGTCTATGGTTGCAGTGGCATCCCTTTCTCAAAATGCAACATGTCTTGTGGCTGCACTGAACAATGGTCTATTGAAACTGAAAAAAATGTTTCTCTTCCGCTTCTATGATGAATTTCTCACTGTGCCATTTTTGAACTTATGAGTAATTCTGAGGGACTGACAACAAAACCTGACATTTATGTTGAAGTTTTTGATTTTTCCCCCTATTAATCTCAACTGTAGCTGCATTGGAAATATGTTGTCTACATTTGGCCACTTATCCATGGGAACAAAAATGGACCCAGGAATGCAAGGTACATCGCCAATAGCTGTTTCTTTAAGGTGGAATGAGACTGACATGCAGCATTTTAAATAATCATGGATTTTCACAGCAGGCTTTTTCCAGAAAAATAATTTACTTTAGCACCAATTACACCATGAATATTAAATGCTTCCGCCTCAGACAGGACGACCAACAATAAATGGGTGGTGCCAAGCAGGGCCATGCCTCCTCAACCTACTGAGAATTGGCTGAGAATAGAGAAAGGGGCACTAAAGCAATTTCAACAAATTAGCTGCATCATCCAAATTGGAGAGAATACAAGACAATAGAAATCCATAGCAAGCTGTGTCCTGTATCTGACAGTCAGACACACGTTATCAATAAATCCTTAAAATGATTCCGACAATGGCCGTGATGTAAAATTTCATGATTTTTTTCATGACTAGGACACAATATTTCTATGACCTTCTTCCCAGGACAATTTGAGCATTTTTTCAGTCCGAAACAATAGTTGTTCCAATTGCAACTAATGTAAATCAAGTTGTAAAATACCTGTTGGTAGAGTCTTTTTATAAAATTCTGTGGTGTTGCATTAGACAGAAATCATGAGATTCCTTGGCTGGGCACACTGCTTACCTCAGAGAACTTGTCAGCAACCATGTAGCGAACCCTCCAGGACTTGTCCTCTGCAGCCTGGCGCAGGGTAGGCATCACCAGGGTCTCCAGGTCCTCCTGGGGCAGCAGAGTGGCAATGCTGACACAAGCCTCGACCGCAAGCAGCCGCACTGAGTCCTGATGGATAAAAGGAATGGGATCAGTTTGGACAACACTTGTTTCAACAAACAAACACCCAGTGACATTGAAGGGACTGTAGAACACAGGTCATTTGGGCCTGCAACATCATTGTAGGGTGAGATGGAGGACTCATGCTCATGTCATATACCTGCTCATCAGAGGCCAGAGCGGTGAAGAGGGAAATGATGTCACTCTTAACGTAATCTAGCTCCAGGACCTTGGCAAACTCCCCCAGCTTAGACGCTGCAGCACGACGCACCATGGGAGTGTCATCTGAACACAAGGTGCGGAAATGCCTGGAGAAATAACCACACAAACACATACTTAAGGAATGCCCAAAATACATGAATGCAAATAAGGATTTCGAGCACTTTAGAACAGTATGTTTTCTCTTCTTTTCACTCCCTGGTGAAGCCACTTACTGACGGATCTCAGCCTTGACAGTGCTGGAGACGCGGGGATAACAGACACTAAAGAGACCGCAGGCAGATGTGCGAGAGGTGAACCAGTCACCGCTGGCCAGCCGCTTAACCAAGGGCTCGAAGTGGACCTCCAGGTCAACTGGAGAGTGCTCCTGGGAGATCTTGCGCAGGGACTCTACGGCCTTGTCTCTCACCACCGTCTCCTCCACTGTAGCTAGGCTCTCCAGAGGAGGCTGTGTGACAAGAGGGGTGTGGTTACAGCTTCTGTGCTTCATGCTCATAATGTGGGTGTGTATGTAATTATTGGAGCTATCAATGTATGCGATGTGCACACTTAAGATAATATTAGGGAGGGTGTGTGTAGGTAAGTATTAGATCATAAGTATGATAAGTATGAAAACATAATAGAAAATGAAAATGCTACTTCTGTAACCAATATTGTGAATAGATTTCTCTAGAACAGTAATTGTAAGAGCCAACGATCAATATCAAGATGATGAACCAGTAGCTAATTAAAAAGAGCATGCACACATTACAAAATCAAACCTTCTTACTACGGATTCTGGGTTGTTGGCCATGCCAAAAGCTCCCCAGACTCTCCATTGAAAGTGTCTGACTTTGCTTAAAACCAGGGAAGATGCATGCCCTTATATACAAATATTGATAGCAATTCTCCATGAGTCAGATGCTGCTAAACTCACCAGGAGACAGTGGACGTACTCAGGCCCTCCAACCAACATAGTGAAATTGCCAAGCTGCTCAGCCAAGGCCAGAAGCACCTCGTCTTCATCATAAATGGTGTCTAAAGGATGACAGGAACAAGTGACAGCCATACATATTAGAAAACAGCATTGTGAGCAGAGATTCTGTGGTGATAATATAACACCAGGATGGACAGTTAATTGGTTTAAAGTACAACTTGGTTTAAAGTATACAACGCATTCACTGCATTTCTTGATGAATAACCTGAAAAAGAATATGAGGTCAAAGTAGCTGTGCCATAAGTCAGATGAAATAGTAACAGGTCAGATGATGATGATGACTGACTCATTACCTGTGAGGAAAGGAAGGAGTTCAGTGCGGGTCCTCTCCACTCCCAGGGCCAGGGCAATCGTGGACAGCTTCTTGATACTGTTCAGCCGTAACTGTAAATAACAGGGACATCATAAAATGACGCATTCCTAACAATGCATTGACCTGTGTCGTTGAGGAAGTCCTAGCTTACCTTACAAACTAAACTACAATTGCAGTGATTTGCTAACGTTAGTACCTTGACTGACTAACGTCCGTGTCATCACCATAGGTAACTTACGGCAAAACGGCAACTAAGTTAGATAACGTTAACTCAATGAAACGTTACATTTATTTTCGTCAACAAATGTTAAACTGGCGGGTTAACAAACAAGCTCAGCTACCCACTGCGGCCTGCTGCCAGGAAAGGACGCTCCGCTGCTGTGCTTGCTAACGTTAGCCAGTTGGCTTATTACTAGCAGCTAGCGTTATGTTAACGTTAGTTGCGTTACCCATTTCATTGTCAATTATCCTCATATTTCGACCTGTATAATCACTGTGACCAGTTGACAGTTTCATTATCTCCGATTACATTTAACATCGAAAATCATAACAGCAAACTAGGTTAGCGACAAGGTAGGGTGCGCCCGGCTGAAAATTCCTGACAGGCCTTGGCGTAGATAGCATCCTTGCTAGTTATCTAGCTAGGCTGTAATCAGCCACCCGAAGGAGAAAATATGTCAACATGGCCCTCTTTTACTATGCAACATAACCGGCGATTACAGCGGACTACGAGTTACTACCTGAACATCCTCATTTCGCAGCTCATCAATGAGCACGGCGATAGGGTAGAGAGAATCGTCTCCATCAGCTCCTGCCATTTTGGATAATGTTGCAGTTTTCGAATGGCGCTGCTGTGCTGCACTACGGGGTTTCTGCCACAGAGAACAGCTACTGAAGGGCCCTCCTCCTCCGCTGCTGCATTCAAGTGCTACGGGTAAACTCCTAATTACGAGTTCAAAATTTAGAGAATCGAACTTGCCGCGCGTTTTAGTGCTGTATGATTTTAGAAAAAGAAGACATAATTTGTGCTGCAACGGCTGAATGGAGAGAAGCAATCCACGCAATGTGTTAATTAATCTATTAGACAAAAGTTGTTGTACATTTGTCTACTCAACCGTACACAAAACTAAATGTGTGCACAAGATGTGTGACAGATAAAAGTTAAACAGAGTGAAAATAGAAACATAAAATGACACCGAATGATAAACAATATCAATATCAAAAACGATATCAATTTTACCAGTAATTGCTGACACAACTTCCTTGCTCCCCATCCCCTAAACGTCACATGTTGGCAACTCGGGTAGAATTCTGACATGGGTCGATCTCTCAATTCTTCGCATTTCCGATAGTAGATGAACGCAGCACTATTTCGAACTACGCGAGGATACAAGACCGGTAGTCGAGGTAGTCGGTCAAAATGGCAGCACAGCAACAGCAAAGCGGGGGACCGATGCCTCAGCCTGGAATGCAGCAAGCTGCTTCCATACAACAGCAACAGCAACAACTGAGTCAACAACAAGACTTTGATCCGGTTCACAGATTCAAGATGCTTATTCCACAACTGAAGGAGAGTCTGCAGGTAACGTCGTCAGGCCTACACATGATCTAAGAACTTGATGGGATGAAAATGTCCAAAACATCTCGTCAGAGCAGCGATAAATCAGTTAATTTCAGACACTACCAGCTCTACTTCTTTTCCAGTTCTATTAAATAAATGAAATATACTGTTTTGACTTTTTTGGCTTCCTTCTATTTGTAGAATGTGATGAAGATTGCGTCCTTGAATTTGGGGCATAATACTGCAATTGACAATGGCATGTAAGTAGCCTGGCAAACAACAATAGACCAGAATAAAGATCATCTTGCCAGGTTTCTAAATGATTTTCTTGTGTCTTTTGATTTAGCAAAAGTAGCGACACCACTGTCCAGCGCTTTGACAAAAGTCTGGAGGAGTTTTATGCCCTTTGCGATCAACTGGAACTCTGCTTGGTAAGACACACACACACACACACACACACACACACACACACACACACACACACACACACACACACAGGTGTTGCCCCTTTCTGCGGCCATATTCCAAAATATTGTTGTGAACTAGGGTTGGACCGATATAACTGTTTGGATATATTGACATTCATTATTTACACACTAATGGGATGAGTCACCCAGCCTTAAATAAAACGTCCAGCCTTAAACACTGTTTAAAACTGTTATGGGCGATGTACCTTCCATTCCTTGGTCCATTTTGTTGTTTGGTGGTGTATTTGTCTTATTGCTGTAGATGTAGAGAAGTGGCCAAATGTAGACAACATGACGTCACGTGGAGATTTTTTACAGTGCAGCTACAATGGAATTTAATAGCATCAAAGTTATCACCAATCTAAAACTGAATGAACTGAACATCCTTTAAGAAGCTGCCAACCCACCTAAAAGAATTTCATTGGGTTTTAAAGAGAATTTTAGTGTTGCATTGTGTAAAGGCTGCATATGCTCACTTATGTACACACCAACTCTTACCAGTTGTTCCTCTCTCCTCTGTACAGCGGCTAGCCTATGAGTGCCTCTCCCAGAGCATTGACAGTGCCAAACATTCTCCCAACCTGGTCCCCACAGCCACCAAGCCTGACACAGTGCAGACAGAGTCCCTGTCCTACGCTCAGTATCTTGGCATGATCAAGTCTCAGATCTCCTGTGCCAAAGACATCCATAACGCTCTGTTAGAGTGCTCCAAGAAGATTGCAGGAAAGGGACAGCCACAGGGAATCATGTAGACACAGACTGACGCTCTTTATCACACTTCTCTTTTCATATCTGGTTAGGAGGAGCGATATGACCTCTAGTGACTTTTTGAGAGAGACAACGGATTTCACCTTTGGGGATGTTTTGTGTTAAGTTGGTTGAGATGCTGTTTCTTTGCCCAAGATCCTGTGTTTTCAGTTTTGATTTCTTTTCATTTTTGTTTCTTGTAAACAATGTGTAAATATTCCTTAGTCAAAGTCATGCTGTAAGATGACCAGTAGGTGGCGGCAGAACAGCAGGAATTGTAACTGCCAACTCAGTATTCGCACACATTTTTTACCTTATTTGTATTTACTATTAAAACCTTTCTACTGTTGTTGAAGATTCTCTGTTTTGTCAAGATACATAGATACCCATTAATGAGTAACCTTAAGTATGTTTCTGTCATAAGAGCAGAAGCCCATCATTTGTGGATGTAGGTATTGCAGTAAAAAAAAAAAAAAAAAAAAGTCCATTGGGAATGCCCTGCTGCAGATAAAATGACCAGAAAATAAATTCACTTTTTTTTTCCATTATATTGCCTGCAAGTATATTTATATAAAATCTGATATTTTAAGTGATTAAAGGGAAGAAAAGAGGAGTGCCATAGACTCAAGGTTAAAGTGTCAGTAGAACAAGGTATCTCCTCAGTAAAAGCAATCTGTTAGACCACAAGCTAATAAATATTTATTGTAAACAAGTATTTCCCATGCCTTTATAACTAGCTAGGCTTTTCATTCTCCAGGGACCTGTAAAATGGTAATTATATGACTATAAGGATTTACTTGTAATTTTCTTACAGGGCAGTTCAAGTTCAACAAATAAGCAAACAAACAAAACCCCATAAGATATTAAGGTATCACATCCTGTACACCTGCAAGGAGCTGCTTTGTCCTGCTCTCATAAATTATCTGTACAATTCCTTTGGAACAGTAGGTTCCCCCGTGTGGTACACTGACACGACCAGGAAGGCAAAGATATTTTTGACTGAGCAAAAAAAATGCCCTATATCTAAAGACCCAGGACAATGGACTTGATACAAAGGGATCACAATGAGCTACATGTCTCTTAGCTACATAGCTCATTCAGGGTACAGGAAGTCAGATGTATAAATAAGGAAATGTGTCCCCCCAGTATTCAGTCAGCTATTAACATAATCAATTTATATTTCTCACCATATGGTCAGCAATACACAGCATACACACTAATACAGAATATAAATGTAGAGCAATAGACCCCCCCCCACACACACACTTTTCCAGAGGTGGTTATTAAGTCACCAATAGTTAGTTAGTTCATTAATTCACTAGGAACACACAATATATAGCGATACAAATATAGTGATCTGAGAAAGAGATTAATGACATCTTATAGCTGCTATGTTTATTAAATCTGATTTAATTTATTGATATCAGCAATCTCTAGAATAGTTTTATTTTGGGGTGATGAGATTTATATGGCTACATGATATGACACAAGGTCTTTCCTCTACAGTTTTCACAAGTTAGTGCCCTGTGAAGCTCCCTTGGATGGCTCATCTTCCTTGTTACATAAACACATTTAAGAGACATGCCACTGAGATTTACCACATGTCGTGGGAAACATGAGACAAGACACTGAGATCCCCCTTTGGCGCTCATGCTCTGTATTCTGGGGCTGAGTGAGAAGTCGGCTTCATATATGGATCCTTGATGAGCTTATGGTAGATAATACCTTCCTACCTGATATTAAAGCAAAGGATTAATGAGGGCAGATACATATGCTGGAGCACATGAGAGGAGGGTTTGGTGGGCTAGCAGCTGTGTAAGATCTCAGACCTTTCTGAGTTACTGACAAGTGCTCAGATCCAAAAATACTACCCTGGACCACTACCAAACATGCACTCCCACCGCAGGGTCACACGCTGAGTCAATATAGATGAACACACAAATATGGAAAGTTATCCATATAAATCCATATCCATAAAATCCATAACTAATACGCCATGTGACTAAATTCGTCTTCCTTGCTTCCTTGTGAGTTAATATGATAATGTACTTGCACAAAACAAAACGGTTTAGGATTATCAAATAAAAAACACCAGGGGAATAATTGTAATATTTTCACAAATTTATTTTCAGATGATATTCTGTGGTGACACAGAATAACATATATTTAAAGCTTGAAACTATACAAGAATAAGAAGGCAAGAATTATTGAGAATAATCCAGATATTTTCTTTTCAAGAGTTTGTGCTATGCAGCATTGAGTGTATAAGGTGAAAAACAAGAGAAACCCAAGATAAGTAACAATATAAAAAGGGAAGGGTATCATTGATTTTCTTTTTACAAAGATTACAGCAGATAAAATACAAATATAGACATCAGGTACTACATAATATAATTACAAACAGACAATTTAGACATTGTCTAAGTGCACTAGTGGACTTCAAATGAGTCAGTCAATGTATCGCTACATTTTGTGTCTTGATCCAGTTATTACAGTGTGAAAATGACGTATGTGAGAAGCAGATGAAAGCATTAGGATACCTGGGGCAAGTTACATTCATCTGATGCAAAACATGTGGTATACTGCTAAATACATCATTCCACTAATGCTGCCGTGTAATGATACTGAAATGATGAGGATCCTTAATTACATATTAGCTTATTTCTTACATGGTTTAAGCTCATGTGTATCTGCTGGGTCGCTGCCTTGTGTATCTGTGTATCTGGTTGGTGAGATAATTGTTTATGTATGTATGTGTAAAGCACCAACGTGTATGTTGCCTGAAAGTTTAATTAGCACAGAGACAGGCAGACAAATCTTTTTAATGCTTTGCCATGCCTGAGCCGTTGAGGTCGTTAAAGTGTGCTTGCTTTGTCTTCTCAGCCTGTGGCTTTGGTTTTTCTCTGTGGAAATTACAAAACAGACACAAACAGACAATTAGCCACAGTTTAAGAGACAATTAACTGTGATATCACTCCATGAAAATAATCTAAAGTCCAGAGCATATGACCCTGTTATCAGTGTCTCTCCCTTGTTTGTCATTTGATCCTGAACTGCTGATTCTGGTCTGTCTTCACCAGTGCATGGGCTTCAAGTATGGGTTTCATACTACTGACCTGTGGGCCTGCTCAGGGCCAGTGAGGGCCGCCCGGTGTACAGCACGGGGCTTTGGTGCCTCCAGGCGAGACATGGGGACAGATGGTTGAAACTTGGACACCTCACGCTGCCACTCTTCGTCAAAAGACTGTGCCTCAGCTGGCAGAGGGGAAAGTCAGGGGTCAGCATCATGTTAGGCATCTTTCTGTGGATTGATGGGCAATGACCCTGACAGTGGCACAGCCTTGGAAATTAAACCTTGTTTTGCAGAGGGGATGAATGATAACTGTGGCATATGGACTGGTTCAAGTGTGGTAACTTTTTGAACCATAAGAGTAGCGGGACTCTTTTTGTGATGAATTTAAAGCAGATTCAATCCTTTTGCTGTAGATATTACCCTCTCTTGTCAGGTTCGTAAAGTTGAGAGACACACTGCTCCTGCATGCTCAAGCGTGATTCTGGCAATCAAAGCACTTTGAGACAGACACAGTGGGTGTGAACTATTTTTTAAAAATCCTTTGAATGGTAAGAATAAAATATGAATCGAGTGTAGGATCTGACCACATCATACTACATCATTCATTGGAGTCATAGAAATCTGAAGTGCCAAACATAGTATCACCTGTAACAAAAAACTATCTAGAAACTCAGGAAGGGAAAGGTTTCAGGATGTTTTGGGGTGTATATAATTTGGGATTGTGGGTATTAAGGTGAGGCTAGTGGCCACAGTACAGGGAAATCACAACAACAACAATGGCGTTCAAAGAGAATACACAGGTATGCTAAACAGGTGACTGACAAGGCCTGTTCAAAGACACAGGTGACTTTCGGCATTGTTTTTTTAAATTATTCCAGATTGCCCTTGTTTGCCACCGGCGTTTCAACGCCTGTGATGGCTTAAAGGATGCCAGTTACCTCAGCCTCAGGCTAGATGCTGTTTCAAGGTAGTGAGCTCTAGATGCTGAGGATGAGTAACAACTATTAGAGTGTGAACTTCCCTAACTGAAGGGGAGGAGGACAGCATTATACTCTACTATCGCAAGACAAAAGGTTTTGTCGCTTTAACATACATTCATCCATATTCTGGAAGTCCTGGTTGAACTCCCTCTCTCCTGACTTCTTGTTGTGTTTCTTCTCCACAACATGTCCCCTGTCCTGGATATGGTGACCGATGGACATCTTCTCCAGACCACTCTCGGAGTCCTTCAACGCTTGCCGGGTCTCCTTGATCTGGAAAGCCAATCAGAAATAATCATTACACACAGGTGGCCAATGAAAAAGGGTCATAATGCAGCGATTACCAATCAACATGCTTAATTATTTTGCCCTTTATAGAAGTATCACTACACACACTTCAAGAAGGACTGAGTGGAACTGAGACTTCTATAGACAGATTTACTTCTCACAGCTAACTGTACTGAACTGTGCTGTAATGTGCAAGTTAAATTGTGACGTAATACAGTGTAATGTATCTGATGGAGTACGTACCCCTCCAGGGGCACGGCGTGTCTGTGAGGACGCCTGGAAGACCTTGGGAGGCTCATTTCCAACCTTGGAATAAGTCATAACTGACGAGGAGCTGAATGAGTGGGTGTTTGAATCTGTAGACAGGTTCTCCTGCAGAGTGTGCACACACAATACACACAGTGTTAAGTAACTATAGTATGTGTAACTAGAGTAAGTGCCAGTCTGAGGTAGTGCCAAAATAATATAATAATAGTATAATAACACAAAATCAGTAAACTCACAAAGTTTCTGTGCATGTCTTCCATCCTGCTCCTCATGCTCCTCATGCTGTCGAACATGCTGAAGGGGTTCCTCGTGTCCATGCCCTGCACAAACACAGCAGTGAGCTCAATCATGAAAAGAGCAGCCAGAAGATCTGAAGGGCTGCGCTCAATATGCCACTTGGACGCTAGGCATTATCAGCTCATAAAACAACTCCATCATGTTTAGACACAGACACGAGTACAGTACGCTATATGTGTCGTAACTATTGTATACATGACATTCACATTTGCTCAGTTCACCACATGTGACCTAGTAACATTTACATCAAAACAAGGTATCAAACCCAGCTTAGCAATATTATATTATGTTTTTATATAAACTGGCTAGAGCGTTGCTTGCATGCATGTGGCCAAATAGGAGACTCTTTAAACGATCAGCCAATAATATCACAATAAGATGTCAACCGTCTATGCAGGGATCTCTGACACATAAAATTCATTCACATTTAGCATATTTTGATATTCTATATCTCCTGAATGGTCAAAGCTTTTAGAACACAGAAATATGGACCAGGTTTCAGTTTCCCAAAAGGTTGCCTTAGCTAATGAGATAATCTGAGTTCTGTGGCAAGTCAATTGAACGAGGATAAATATAGTTAAATGTAGTTTTTGCTAAACCCAGAGAGCATCCATTAGTCACTTCACACGTTACTTTACAAGCCACTGACCACTTCACAAGACATAGGCTTAGGTCAATAAGAAATGGATTGGGGGAATCAGAGCATGCCCTTGGTCAAGTTGGGTTTAAATGAAAAACATATGGTAGTATAGCGCAACAGCAGAGAACTCTACTGTCCGAGCTGTCAACACTGCCAATGAGCAACACAGACTGGCTCATCCCCAGAGGATACAATACAATATCAATGTAGGAATATAGTATAGTATTACATGGTATGGCATAGCATGGCATGGCACGGCACGGCACGGCACACACACACACACACACACACACACACACACACACACACACACACACACACACATTAATCTTTGGTAAGTCCTCTAACAGATTCAGTAGAGTCATGTACACTATTTGCACATGTTCGTTGCCAGTATGCTGCTGTAGTTTCTCAGGCTTTGTTCTTAGGTCGTCTTACACTGGTCCCTAAGCCCTTGACACACTACAGAGAGCTCTACGCACAGCCCTACACACAGTTCTACAAGGCCATGAACCTGGTTTGTGCAAGCATGGAGGAGGAAGAGGACGATGAGGAGGGAGCGCTACCCTTCAGTCAGAGCCTCTGTTCTCTGGGCCAAAACCTCCAGGTGTTTATGACCCCACGGTCCTGCATAAACATCTCACGAGCCATGGTTATGTGTGTGCCTGTGTGTATGTGTGTGGGATGTGGGGGGGTATTGTGCGTAGTCAGTGGGGTGTTGAATGACTTGTGTTCCATGTGTAATTGGGTCGCGTTGCCGGGGATTAGTGTGGATTTAACAGTGAAACTGAGCTTCATTCTAGGAAGGCTACAGTGGGCTGGACGGGCCAGCCAGGACAGGGACCCAACAGGGGTTAAAGAGTCCAAGGCTGCTCACTCAGCTCTTTTCAAAGGTCATGCTGAAGTAAAACACTCCTGAATGGTATCTATGAAGCCTTACGGCCAATTATATCTCTGAGAGGCATCTATGAACTAATAAATGCCGGTTACATTTCTGCAGGCAGTATTTTTAGACTGGGCCAGGCTAAGCAGAGGAGAGGTTGAGTTTAAAATATGGAGCATTGACCCAGTGGTCTTTAACACATTATTTTAGGCTGTCTATACTACTGCAGATTTATCTTCCCTTTCTCTATCTCTCCCTAGTTTTGATACTGAGCCTGCCACTATGCCCTCTTAGGCAGTCTGCTCCTGCTCCAAGAGGAGCTATGAGTCACACCATAAGGGGACATGTAAGTTTGATTCCTACTTAAAAGGGAAGGAGAGGTAGTGCTTTGAAGACATGGCTTCTAGGAAGTGGTACACCACTAAGGAGTTGGAGGCATTTTGTTACGTTATGCCTTCTAAGAACTAGAAGACCCCAGGGGACATAGGGAGGCACTGGTACTGTAAAGTTAAAGTTTCAGGGATATAATTAACGTGGGCTCTAAAATACAGTTAAAGCACTAGGGAAACGAAGGCATACAGACAATGTATGGAATCTAGGAACTAGTTTATCTCACGTAGGCTAAACTTTCTTCTCACTTTCTCCTGCCAAAGCAGAAGAGTCTGGCTCAAAGGATAATTCCAGGCTACAGTGAATGTTTAGCTCATTTTCCAGCGTGGATTTTTACATGCTACCATCAGAGAAACAGTTATAATGTGACTTATTTCCCTACCTCGAGACATTCATTCAACTCCAAACAATATGTAAAGACGTAAACATTGGAACAAGGAAGTAGGCTAAACACCAGAGCAGCACAGCTGTAACATCTGAACAATGTTGGATTTGGAAAATAAAAAAATGACCTTGGCCGATTTCACCCTTTCACCCTTACACTTTTTTGTTTATATCAAAGTCCCACCTTAGAAAGCACTTCTCGCCAATTCCCAATGTCCACCATGGTTACATCTGACCTTCAAAATATAGGTAAAATGAGAGACTATAAAATTCCCCTACAGGTTACCACAAAAAAAACAACAACAAACAAACAAAAACTTTCATAAGGGAGAGAGCACTCTGGAAAATGGGCTTTTAACATGGTTGGAATTATCCTCAAAACCACTGAGCAACCATGGAGTAAAGACAGAGAAAGAAAACTAGAGGGTTTACATTTCTTCAATCAATCACAGTCCAGGGTGACGTTCAAAATGGAGAGGTCAAAGGGCATTATATTGTGTTCAAAGGACCAGGGTTTGGTAATTCAGGTCTCTACTCCATCTGCTCTTGAGAAAAACAAAATTGCTATTCCAAAAAGGAAGGAGAGATGCAATGTGAAAAATGGGATCTAAAAACAAATCACCCAACACAAACTCATTCATATGAGTTTAATGAAGCCTGGGAGCATATCTTGGGACAGAGCCACAACAAAATATATATCTCAGATGCTATGAACACCACAAGTCTAGCACTGTACAAACCGCAGAATCAAAGGAAGTATTCATCTAAGAAACATCATTATCATTCGAAACTGCTTTTCATTCTCCATTTATAAACAAGTCCCCAGCCAAATGACTGTACTGAAAGGTGATATTAAATAAGCAGGTAGTTCAGAATGGCATGAGGGAAGGAAATGTGAGAGCTCATAGCAGGCTTGGGAGGAAAGACAGGACATATTCACCGACGGGAGCCCAGTGCTTAGCAAACTGATACAAGAAGCTGAGGCTTTCCAGCACTATGTGGCCAGTGTGTGTGCATTTGTGTATGTGTTCCTTAATGCACATGTTTAATTGTCTGTGTATATTTGGGCTCAATAGAGAATGTGTTTTTATGTGTGTGTGTGTGTATTTTTGTGTGCACATGTGTGCTTGTGATATTTGAGAGTAGCATGGGGGTGAGCTGTCTGTCATCTAGCTGCTAACGCATCGGCGTTGCCAAGGCACGTTCTGCCAAACAGATGGACCAAAAGAGCAACAACGAGAAAACACAGCATCGATGACATCCACACACATGCCTCTACAAAGCCTCCAACATAGCAGCAGCTTCAGCCCTCTGACCACAGCTTCAGATGAGTCTGAGAGAGAGTGACAGAGAGAGAGAGTTGAGATCTGTGCACTGGTGATTCAGTTTGCCTTAATTCCATGTATCTTAATAAATGTCTCCTGTTTGTTGTTAGTGATCACTAACAAGGCAGTCTAGGGATCTGGATGCCGTCCATGTAAAAGAAAGAGATGTGATTTCTTCTTTCCATGGCTCACTTCATCTCAAGGACACTTCTTAGGCTCTCTATCACTTGCTGCCACTTGTGATCCAGCTCAACAGAACCCTCCCTTGCTGGTACACTGCGAAAATGTCTTAACAAGTGATTTGATTTTGGATTGAGTCCTAAAAATATCCTATTATTGTTACAACAAAAAATAAATATGCCAACAGGGTGAGATAATTTTACTTGTTTGCAAATCAACTTGGAATGGAATGATCTGCTTTATTTCAAGACATTGTTACTTGATTCTACAAATTTATTGAGAAAAGTCAAACTGCATTGGAAACAAGTGAAACTAAGTGAAATTAGTGATTTTTTTTCCCACTCGTCTTAAGGAAAATAATATTGTAGGACTCAATACTAGATGAAATGATTTGTTAAGATGGCCATTTTTTGCAGTGTAGCTCCAGTTCACCAACTGTCATTGAGCCCCCCCCCCCCCCCCCCAGCTGGTATTAGTCAATGATATGATGTCTAATAAAGAGAAAGCAGGTTGCTGGCTGGTGAGGCTACGTTCTGATGAAAGTCATTATCAAGGATAAATATACAGGTCCTCACGAGGTAGGGGGATTAGAGCAGAGCAAATGAGCAGCGCAGGGGCTGAAATAGGAAAGGTTTCTCCAGGCTAATGGGTACAGTACCTGGCAGTCTAAAACTACTCACCTGCCCACCCACCAGCCTGCCTGCCTGCCTGCCTTCCACCTGCTAGTATAGAAATGGACCCACTCAAGTGCATAATTGTGGATGACCGAGTTATTTGTTGGGGGTTTACAAACCTGCAAGATTAACATCACAATGTTCCAGTGCAAACAATCACAAAAGTGTACTGGAACACTACAACTGGGCCACGATTGCTATCTAAACAAAATACTTTCACCACACATCACTAAAGCATTTAGGCCTAATTGCTACTTTTTCAATTGATGTAACAGCAATGTATGAAGTCCAAGATTCCCAGGGAAGCAGTGATATTTGTAGGTGAATTAACTATCATGTTTTTCTTACAGCAAAGATAAACTAGGCCAACTAGACTGCTACCAAAACAAACACAGTTATTTTGACATATCTTTTCAGCAACAGCTCATCTCAGTACAGCACAGCAGAATTCTCCAGGGGCCTATTGGTGTGAGCGTGAAAGAAGTGTCTGTGTGTCTTTACAAGAAAGCAGTGTATCACTGGAACAATGCACTATAAATAGGCCTCCTCAGGGCTAGATATAACTGTCCAGAGGCCAAGGGGGTTGCCCTTCCACTAAAGCAGAGTCTCATGTGGCTTCATACCGCAGTAAGAGGGGCTCCAGTTACGATACCAGTGGCCAGCTTCCACCACGATCCCAGTAAACCTAGCCCTTTCTCCAAAGTGTAATCTTCTCCAATTCTCTGTTGTTTTAAGCCCTGGGCAGTGGACAGAGCGGGTCATAGGACTGTTTGTGGACACAGCAAGTGTTAAGAGGAACTGCTGGAGTAGGGGTTTCATCCCCTATTGACCCAAATGATATGTTGGTCAGTCAGCCCATTGCCAGGGTACACACATGCATACTGTACATGCACACACACGCGCACACACACACACGCTATAATACACTGGGTACAACTTGACTGATCAATTTTTTGAGTCCACAACAGGTTAGAAAACACTGACCAACAACTCTGTCTAATGGATGTAACATAACATGTGAACATGCCCCTGACAGAGAGAACACAGTGTTTCTATGTGCATGTTCTTACCCTGTGATCATCCCTCAGTGCCAGGGATGAGCTGGGCTGTCCTGGCATGCTGCGCCCATGGTCCCTCCCATCCGTTATACTGGGCATAAAGTGTCCGCCAAACGGCTCTGAGAAACTACGCATCATCTGGCGCACGCGGTCGTTGTGAGCCTGGAATGGATCCCTATAGGAAAGGAAGAGGAATAAATACACAGAGCCAACCTCATAATTTATTATGGCATTCAATTCTGCATGATGATGCTGAGGACAACTGCACGCTTAGACTACGACAGAGGTAAGGAAAGTGGAGGGAGAGAGAAAATAAAGAAAAAAGTTTCAACACCAGGCGTTCTGTTGCTATATTTAAGAGTGACTTCTTTGACCTAGGTCAACTTGGAGCACATTTAAAATAAACTCTTCACTGGGCACAAAGCACTGAGAGATGATAAGTCAAGACACCATTCAATCAAGCAGCACCCCTAAAATAATTTTAGCAACCGTTTTACTAAAAATGGGTCTCAACCAAGTCTGGTCAAGTGTGGCACTGCATGAGTTCACTCACAAGCAACAAATTAAACTGACTGTAGTACTCACTGTAGGTGTCTACAGTCTATTGGCATGACAGAGCCACCACAATATGCTACTATATATTCTGACAGTGTATGATGTATTAGTAAAATTAGTAAAGTAGGCCTAAATTGCTACATTTATTTTATGGACTACAAGCCTATCACGATGTCCACAATGTAATGTATAATAGATAATACATCATATAGATCATATATATGTATAATAGCCTACCATAGCTGTATGGATTACAGACACAGGTAGGCCTAATTATCTATCATAATTCTGGTTTAGGAAAAAAAGTAATGAAAAGTGGGTCTTCATTTGACAGGCATTCCCATATGATGTAGCAACCTAGTGATTAGTATATCTATTAGTAACCTACTAACTGAGCATATTTTGGGGTTTGCGGGTTTAACTAACAAACTAATTTGCTTTATTAGGCAATAATAATAGCGTTATTTCACCTTCAGACTTTCAATTCAAAACAGAAAACTCTGAACGTTACTCGAGAAAAGTCTAACGGTCGTAATCCATAACCTCCTTAACGTTATAATATAGTAGTTTAGGTACTCACGAGAAGAACGCGTCGTCGTCAAATTCCCTGAGACTGTTGAACATTTTCAGGGATTTTGAAGGTACAAACTACGAATGAAATGAAACTTTTCAAAAAAACATAAGCAGTGACCGCCGCAGGTGTGTGGACCCCAGCGCCCAGACTCTAAGGTGTTACTAGTAAACTGGCTCCTAGGATTTAGAACCACACTCGCTCGAGCAACGGCCACATGACCCCAACCCAGCTCCCTGATTGGCTGGTTATTCGGAGCTTTGAACAGGTTCCATCAGTGGTGCGTTTGTTGTGAGTGGCTGCCGTGGCAACGGTCATTTCTGCTAAAAGTCTTATGTTGTCAGTGCATGTCCCAAAACATAATGTAAATTAATATCCAAAACTGCACAGAAACCAATCCAATGTATCTTATCCAAATGACTGTTAAGAGTGGTTTTCATCACAGAAAAAGAAATAAGATGAAGGAATATATCTAAGAAGTGGTTCTTCTTTTGGTACCCGTGGGGTGTGAGGACACCCTCGCTTTGGGACAGCCACCTGACACTCTGGCATGTAAGGAGGACCATCTGCTGAGATACTTACTAACACACCCTGATACAGATTTCACACTCTCTCTCTGTCTCACACACTTAAATTTATTATATCATTACAACACTGAATGTTTGGAGGTGAGGGGAGTGAGACACCTTGTCCCATCCTTAGTATAGCTCTACCATCTGGTCGTTCCACAAATAGGCCTCGGTCTGCCTTGCGCCCCTGCTCAGACAAAACAGATCAGCAGCATGGCAGCGGCGAGAGGCAGGACAAGATTTAAAAAACAAAACGAAAACAAAAAAACTAAAAGTATGAAATAGCCAAGAAAAGAGCATAGTGTAGAGGAAAGCAGATGTCTATCCCAATTGTTACTACAGTATGTCTGATTCTGATTCACAGACCTAGAGGATAATGTTAGCTCAGGATGAGTAAGGCTGCTTTTAAGTAGTTATAGTAAGACAGGATGATACATTACTCTACATACAAGGAACACTATGATAATGTAGCGTCAGATGCTGCTATCTCATTCTTACTCAGCTAATATGATTATGTAGTATAGAGCTGCTATTCCTTTTTATTTAGTCAGTCCCATTATCAGCTTCACCTTCATCATTCACTCACAAAACCACAAGTAATTTTTCACTCACAAAATCACAATTCTGTTTATTATGTGTATTACAAAATTGAGCGCAATATGACAAATGCTATATGAACCACATGGTAAAATAGATGACAATGTTGAACTGTGACAGCTTTATTTCCGTTAAATACAAAAGAAAACAATCAGCATGTTGTTTAATTCTCAAACATGCATTAAATAAACAGCCCATCAGGAATATAAACTACTCATTCACTCTCACAGGGGAAAGCAAAAAATACTAGGTGTTTATTGACTTGACAAAAGGTACAGGAAGATATGTGCAGTCCTGAAGCAAGACAAAGAAGACAGGTGGAACATGACCAGGATTAAGACAGAATAAGTCCAAAACTAGACCGAGCGATTGAGGACTACATCAGGATCCGAACTGCCCCAGGACTGGAGAGGATCTTCTGTCAGTGGTGTCCCTCAGGTTACAGGACTCCCCATGAGCCTCTCCTGCCGCAGGGAGACCAGCCTATTGATCCACAGCTCCTCAGCCTTCTCCTTGTCCATGAACAACTACAGGAGAGCATAGAGAGGAGCACAGATCAGTAAGGTAATGACATGGACAATGAGAATACATACCCCAGAAGACCCCAGAACCACATGAGAACCCAGGGGACACTGATAGAGAGATCATAACGGCAGGGCAGAGACATTTTTAATTGCGGTTAGAATTAAATATAAGACCAATTTCACATTTGAAATAAATGTGAAAATGAAAGAAACTGTAGATCTACCACAACATGGTCTGCATGACTGGACTAATTTCTCAACAGAAGAACAGTTCACCAAGAAATCACAACATTCACTCAAAGTGAATTCAGGACTTAAAATCCAACATTTAACTGTATTCAAGATAATTTAAAGACTTTTTTCAGGACCTGCAGGTACCCTGTATCACATTACTATTATTAGGATATATGGAGATAAGCATCAACAGCCATGAATTGAAAAGGATCTCAGTGGAATGAACCAGAAAGATGATAAATTCTTTATAAATGATAACATATGGGATTAGGAGGAGAAGGGATGTGGTATACGCTCTATTGAAGAACAAAATGAAACATTTTACTTCTGGTATGGGAAAGTACAAAAATCCATGTCTTAGATACTGGCATGACAACCGATTCCTACATGGCTGTCACACTTAAATTGGCTGTGTTCTTTATCTTTGAAGCACCCTGAGGAAGGACATATTGCTGAAATGCGTTGGCGTCATTTTAACCTCTCCTTGCCCTCTAAATAAAAGCGTTTCATATGTACAACTCACTGTTGTGCCTGGACCTGGATTTTTGTACTTTCACGTACCAAGAGTACAAATTTTCCATTTTGTTCTTTAATACAGTTTTCTCCCAACTCATAAGCACTTGCAGAGTTTGTTTGATCCCCTGACAAACTCCTAGTGTATTTGTTTCTATTGAATCTACCAAGTGTGGTGTAAGATCTGTTCCCCAATCTCCTCTGGGATGAGCGAGTCAATACCAGCTCCTGAAGATAGAGATTTCGACTGATTTCGCGTTTTTCTCTCCTCTCACTTCCAGGAACCTTCTTGGTAGTAGGCAGAATGGTTATGAGGCTGGCACAGGGTTGTTAGTACCACCGGGGTGACCCTGTGGTGACCTCAGTATGTGATGATGTTGTAACACTAGAGCGGAGGGCTGGGGAATGTTGAATGTCTTTCTAGTCTTTCCTTGTCTACTCACTTCAAAATGCATTTGATGAAAGGGGTAGAGAGGAGAGAGGAAAGTGGACAAAGAAGACTGGATTTTTAACCTTGGGTTCATTTTGAGCATGCAACTTTTCCACGACTTAGGCTAGCACTGCTACATGCCGACTGCTGTATTAGCCTGGTGCTAATATGCAAGTGGCTTGTCTTTATTACAGTGCACTACCAGTAGTGGTGATATTGGTAGGAGGACTATAAAACCGCTATCAGTGTCTGACAAATGAAAGCATCTGTTTATTAGGACATAGCAGGCGATAACACACTGACTGAGAAACAAGGAAAAAATGGAGGAGATCATTTCCATATTCACTGTGTGTGTGTGCGAGCGAGATGGTGTTGAATGGTGCCTATGTGTATATAATGTACATCTATGTAATGATATGTGTCTATTATATGCAGATTGTAGAGCAACCCAGCCATGTCAATCCCTCATTCGAGCCTACGCTGCTTGCAGCTGCTACCACTCCACGCAGCGCGCCGCATGTTATCTGTGTGTTAAATTCAACACCAGTCAGTTCTCGTCTGTCGGTCCAACACTGGTAGCATGGTGCTAATGAGGCCGTGTGTGTGGGATGACAGTATCTGGGCCGGGCTAATGGAACTCATCTGTCCTGATTGGAACTGGAGCTGGGGCCCGCCTGGGGCATATTGCTGCCATACATCAGCCTGTCTGAGGGGGTGTGTGTGTGTGTGTGTGTGTGTTTGAGATGGGGGGTTGATCTGCATACGTCAGGGCCTAACTTAGTTTCCCCTGTGGAGATAGATAACCGGGAAGCCCCAGGGAACGTTATTGGAGTTTAAAGTTTTCCCTCTCGCTTTTCAACACTGGTCTGCTGGGAGGGGAAGAGGTGATGTTCAGAAGGTTTAATCTACTATGCTGCAGTGTCCTATCATGCAATGCACAGTATTGTAAATAATAATATAATATAATGATATTGATAGAATAATAATATAATAATAACATATATAAAATGACAAGAATAGAAGGTAGAAACAATATAGGAAAATCAATATCACATAAAAGCAGCAAAGTCTATAATAATAAGTTTTAAGGAGTGATTTAAAAGATTATATTTACTCTGATACTCTAAATTCAGGTTCCACAGCCAAGTTCCCTGCATGGCAAAAAGCCTGGTCACGTTTTGTCTTAAGCAAGTAACCAGTGAAGAGATGCCAGAACTTTACTGGGGCTCTATGTGGTTTGCGTTTCTCTTTCAATGTGTTTGTGAGAGTGTGTGTAAGAGTCTTACACTGGGGTGGGCGAGGGTGTCACTGTCGTTATAGCGTATGGACATAGGAAGAAGGGTTTCATCCTGGGGAACTGGCGCCTCTGACTCCTGCTTCACTTCTACTGGCTCAGCCTGAAAACACACAAATACACTTTATTTTACATACATTTAAGTGTATATGCACAGTGATCAATCATGATGGCTAAAAACATAGAAGAGATACAATTAATAAACTGTGCTAATACTTTGATACATTGCAGTCTCATCAAAACACCAAGAGAATACACTGTGCATACAGGAAGAGACACATTTCTGCCCCTTAGAATAGCACCGGGATTGAGGAATACAATACCACATTTTGCCAGCAGATGGCAGTGTAAGTCTGGGTGTCACAATAACAAAGCGGTCAGCTTTAGTTGTCTTTAGTTATATCCTGAGTCTATTCTTATGCCTAGTGGTTCTCACTTGACCCAACTGTATGTAAGTGTGTGTGTGGTTACAAACTGGGAGGAGAAAAGGTGTGTGTATAGGGCTAACACATTCCTCATATCCTCCACTGTGAGTCTACTGCTAACTTGGCTCGGTCAGCAACCGGGGTCTGATGGCGCTGGGTTCAGAGAAGCAAAAGTCCTTCTAATTGCTGTTAACTCAAGTTAAAAATTGTAAATATTATTCCACAGAGTGTGTTAAGTTGATTTCAAACACTTAACAGGTTTGGCTTTGGGATAGAATTTTTTTTAAATGGGCAGCAACACTAAACATATTTTGGTAAAATTAGAGCCTTTAGAATTGAACAGGACTTAAAGTAAGGATGCTGTCTCTCTCCCCGTCCTTCTGCCATCTGTAGAGTCCACGCTAATAGAAGTGATTACTCCTCCATCCCTAGAGGTATTATATAAAGTAAACTATAAAAAGATACCTACTTGGAGAGATGACCTATTCTCCTTGTTCTACTTGACTGAAAGACAGAAATATCAAACACCAGCCCCAGAGCAAATGTTTATCCAGTTGGACAGATCTATTTAAAAATTCTTTTGGCGGGGAAAAAAAACTAGATATAAAACAAACTGGCTAATAAGCATGGTGACCTGCCCAATATCAGATGGTATAACTGTAGTCATGGTATTGAATTTAGGTTTCTATTGAGCTGAGTTGAGATGGAAACATCTAAAGAGTTGTTGGTCTAATGGAGAGGAGCTGTTCAAAAAGATGCAATCCTTTTTCTTGTTGCTGCTTATATAATTCTGTGTTGACAAAATCAAAATGGCAACTCCTCACTTTATTACCTTTACTTTGTAATTATCATATGCCTTTTTTCTTCTTTTCTGTGGGGGGGGGGGGGGTTGTTATATCACTGACTAACTACACATATGAGTAGGAGGGACGGAGCACACACACACCACTGTATTATTTAATGTACAACTTTTGAAATGAAACTTTAATTTCCTTGTGGACATGTAGTTTGGTTTGATACAATCTGTCCAGGCCTGCTTTGGCTTCAACAGGCCCAGTCCAGTCCCTGCTGCAGCCACATGAGTCTTGACCTTTGTCAGACTCACCAACATGTGCCCCAAAACTCCACGAGGCTCGCTGCCACATTTTGTCCCCTATCTCTACAAAACAGCCACGAGGCCCAACAAATCTAATTCCTCCCCCTTTGGAGGCAGGAATATTTCAATAATGACTTCTGTGTTCTGTCTACATCTGCACAACCAGAGAGGGAGCAGGACAGGAGGGAGGGGAGGGGGGGAGAGAGAGAGAGAGAGAGAGAGAGAGAGAGAGAGAGAATGGCTATTGCCTGCTGTGGCTTTTGTGTGGGTTCTGCCGCTTCGGAGGCGGTGAGCAGTGGCGCGTCAGATGAAACCGTCTCAGGTCGGAACAAATGGCATTGAATAGGAATGTTTGATTTGGTCTGGGCTGTCTCTGGACAGACGGCACAGCATTGCGGAGGGGGAAATTCAATAACAGACAGGGTGAAAAGAGAGAGAGAGAGAGAGAGAGAGAAAGAGAGAGGACTGGAGAGAAAAGAGAGACAGAACGCACCTTTATATCATCCCTGGATGATTTGAAAGCCTGAGGAACAAAGGAATCACTTTCGATGGCTTCAATGTCCTTTATCCTTCTCACTTGCTCCTCCAGAGTAGTCCCCTCTGAAACACACGACACACAGAGGGGAGGTTATGCACAAAAGCATGCACACGCACACACAGACACACACACACACACACAGACACACACAGACACACACACACACACACACACACCAGTCGCTTGTCATGTTTTGAAAGGGACCAGCTTCCATTTGGACTAGGCTTAGTTGATTCTATGTTATCCCTCTATATAACGCTCTTTGACACATGCTATATGAAATATCTGATATTCCCCTATTTTAATCTGGGACTCTATGAAAAGGACTTCAGCTTAGCCAAGGACAGCAGGCCGCTGCAAAAGACGGGGGGGGGGGGGACACTAACAAGGTAATAGCCAGACAGTGAATAACACTCAGATCAAGCATGATAAAATAATCAAAATATGAACACAAACTCAATGCAATGGAATTCCATTATGGAAACGAAATGCGATTATGTTTCATTCGGTTTTCATGTATCGGAAAGGATTTTGCCTTGGCTTGTACAATCCAACAAAAAGACAGAAAAGGTTTCCAGTAAATTACACCTGGATATAAATACATTACAATTCTGCATACCGGATAATAAACGATTTCAAGAATTGAAGAGCAGTCGCAGCGTAGGAGGGCAAAAATAGGTGCGTCTGGAAAGTTAGTAACAGGAAAAAAACACGGAACGAGTCTGAATACTCCCATTATTCTATGGCTGTCAATCTCTCCACTGATCAGTCAATATTCATCCCTTTCTCCCCCATCCATCCGTCCTCCCCTGCACTCTCCCATCTCTCTGTCTGTCAATCCGGGAGACATGCGTGTCTCTCTGCTTCACTGATGCAGGCTGTACACAAATGGGA
>JAXDDW010000187.1:87500-95000 GCA_034670385.1 Hoplostethus mediterraneus
TATAACCCATGTCTCCCCACAATACGCCCCCCCACCACAGAACATACACATGCCGAGTGATCCCCCACGGTGCTCACGCTGCTATCAGAGTCAACTGGTCTCTGTGGAGTCTCCCACCCTGTCGACTCCTGTCACCGTCATCAGGGGCCTGTCACACATCAGTGATGCTCAGTGGCCCTCCCGATGCCCCTCATGGTCCCCTAACCAGCCAGCTCCCCATAGAGAGCCCTACTGGACAGGCCTCGGGTCAACAACGCGCACACGCACACACAAAGTTATTGGGATTTTTACGGTGAATATCACATCGCATTTAAACTCTGAGGTACATACAGTATATATACGACACCAGATATATTAATCAATTGCACTTTCCAAGACTTCGTACTGCTCCCTGTCAATCCTCTATCAGATACAGGGGATCTCGGTTGTGGAACAACTACTACAACACTGCAATTTAATCTTCCTGCATCAACAAATTCAAATACAGGCTATTGAACCATACTACTTCAATTCTGCATATTGTTGCTCTTTCTTTCTCTCTCTCTCTCTCTCTCTCTCTCTCTCTCTGCCTCCCTCCTTGTCTCACACTCGATACACAGACATACACATGCATGCACACAAATCACATTAACTAGTTACTATAGTTATTACACAGTAACATTGATATTTAGTTTCTTTAATTTATTGTTTTTATTCACCCATTATGTCTCATTTATTGACACAAATTACTTACTTTTATTACTACTTTGTTTTTATCTGTCATATTACTTGGGTTCACAAGCTTCTATGGCTTAATCTCAGCTGCACACTTTGTTCACTTATGTCACTTAAACTTAAAGTAAAGTATAATAAATAAAATAAAAATACAAACATTCTGTGGCTAAATGGGCGTGTAGCTTTCAGCATTATTTGACATTAGGAGATATGATGGTTTATTGGCTACACATTATATGGTACTGTTTTGGGAACAGCACACACACACACACACACACCCCTCTACTAGTGTCTCCCAGTGATAGGGATCTCCCTCTCTCCAGTCAATAAAGGTCTGAATGATGAATTAATGACCCAAACAGCCAGCTAATGACAGGACGACATGGCAGCCACGCGCCACGCTTGGATATCTCCTACCACATCTCTGCTCATCCCTCCCTCCTCACCACTGCTTCTGCCTCTCTCTCTCTCTCTCTCCTGTCGTTTACCTCTTCTCTGCTCGTCCATCTGCTCGCTCAACTTCCTCTCCTCAACTGACCCTGGTTAGTCTACACTGAAGGCTGCTACTACTACAATGAACTACATGCGCTTAGCCTCCTTATTTACTTACCTTATATATCTACCACTATCACGGGTATACATATAAGACACTGCTTCATATTCCAACCTCAACGGGCTACCATGTGGAGCGCTAGTGCGAAGCCACCAAGATAAACAGACTCTGTTGTAGGTGTACTGTATATAATCAGCTATTTAGGGGCTAGCTAGGAGCCGACTGCGCCCTCTGACCTGACTGCATGGCGCTAACTACAGACACAGCACAGAGGGCTAACCAAAGCCAGGTTTTGTGTGTTTCTCTATGTGTGTGAGCAGTATGAGTGTTAGCTGATGTCCTGTGCCTGGGCAACATCACAGAATCTCATTAAAAAGTGAAGCTTTCACAGGCTGAGTGGTGACGTCTTCAAGATCACAGCTCCTTTCTGTGTCCACCGGCTGGCTAGGGGATTGGTGGCATTCCTCACATTCTGCATTAATGCTCTCTTCATTATATTCTCAGAGTAAACAGATATGCTTTTGATATCTGTGTTATTTTAGGAGCCATAGACAGCAACCACATACCTCCAATAAATCAGGAACTGAGGAGAAAACTCGCTGGTTTTCTCATTGACACTCATGTGTTCTGACATTTTAAAATAGTGATTCAATGGTTAGGGTTGTTTCCAGAGTCACTAAACACTTTCAAAACGCTGACTGCTTAATGGCAGTTCTCATTAACAGTAAAAAAGAAAAAATGGAGACAGAATGGTTTTGGCTTTGCGTTGTAAAAACATACAGCACAATATATTTTAAAGAACACACAAATATAAGAAAGCCACGTGCACCTTAAACTTGAGCACAAGTATCGACGTATTCATTTGATTTCTCATGTATTTTAAATCCCTAAACTGTTTAGTGACATAAGAGTAGACCTCTCCGTCAGAGTCAAGCAGCTCTTTATTAAGCACAGTGCTGTTTTAGTGTGATTAGAATGTGGAGTCCTGCCCTGCCCTTTACCAGAAATAACAGGCATTTAACTGCATTAACTTGACGTTAAACTAGGATGTGTGTGTGTGTGTGTGTGAATGCGTGCTGGAAAAAAGTGCAGTGGTCTCCATTTTCCCATCCCGGGCTGGTCAGCAGCTCTTTTATGAACAATTCTGTAATTAGAGAAACACCATAGCAACTAATTACTTAATTGGAGCAAGGTCTTTAAACTGAAAATGATGTAATCAGAATCCAGGAAAAGGGCCCGATATACACACACACACACTAATGCACCAATGAAAACACACACACACACACACAGACACACAGCCGTGACCTACAGTCTTGTTGACATGGAGCCATCAACCAACTCTTTCCCCCTAGTTGGGTGGTAATTGATTTCTCTCTGGCTCCTGGTATGTGTGTGCGTCTGTGCATGTGCGTGTGCGTGTGTGTGTGTGTGAGAGAGAGAGAGAGAGAGAGAGAGAAAGCGCGCATTAGAGAGAATGAAAGAGAGAGAGAGAAAGGGAAAGACACTTGTTTGTGTGGTCTGCTGCAAACTATATTAGTAAAGGTCATGGCCGTGTGCATGTGTGTGTGAGTGTGTGTGTGTGTGTGTGGGGTATGTGTGTGTGTGTGTCTGAGCAGTAATTAATTAGGCAAATGCCCCCTCTCCCCATCCCCCCCACTTGCTCTCCTGACCTCAGTTGTAGTCTAATAACCTTGACACTGTGTAATATATTACCTTCCTTTTTTCTCTCTGTCTTTTTGGAGGAATCTGCCTTGTGATTGGAGGGAATCATGCAACAGAACAACGACACCATCCTCCTCATGCACACCCAAACGCTTCACGGCTTCACAGAGGAGTACTTCTGTGAAATTAATGTCCAGTCGAGTCAGCCCTGATGGAAGAGGGGGCATCAGTCAGCCTCACTGTGACCATTGTGTGTGTGTGTGTGTGTGTGTGTAAAATGATGTGGTGTTCCATGCAGTGACCCCCTCCACATGTCCCTGACTGTCACCCTATCCAATCCTAACTAGCGCCCCCGCCATGCCCCGCCCTCTCTAGTCTGGGACTACTGGCCCTGTCTTGATGAGGTGTGAATGAGCCCACACACACACACACACACACACACACACCAACAGATTCTCTCTCACCCAACCCCCAACCCCGTACCCACACACACACACACACACACACACACTCAAGGGTCTCTCATCCTACCGTCAAAAACCCCATTTCCCACACAGACTTTCCACTAACGTGATCCTAAAACACACCATGTACAAAAAAAAAAAAAAGATCTAAGACACACAAAAGCGTGCACACACACACACACACACACACACACACACACATTACCCCCCCCCCCCCCCCCCGCCAGTTCTATGACCTCTCGTGTCTGATGATAAACCTTACAAGGGCCACCACATGGCCAGAGCCACACAGGATGCCAGCGCTTTGACCTGCACCAGTCTGTGGGTGTGTCTACTGTGTGACAGCCTGACCACCCTGTTAGACCGCACATAGTAAGGCTACCGCTGGGCGTGTGCGTGATCATGTCCAGACGCACATGTGTGTCTGTGAGCACAAGTGACTTTCATGTACAAAAAAAAAAAAAATGTCTTCAAGTTAGACCTATTGCAGCAGCTTCCACCTCTTCAAACTAGGGCTACACGTTTACGGCTATGATGGTAAAACCGTTTATTTTGCTAGATTTTGTGATCGGGATTATTAGTCCTGATGATTTGAGGAGCAAAATTATTTGACTGCTCATTTCGGGAGCTCACACCATAAATCTTCACTATTCTCAATCTTGACAATCTAAATTAAATGAAATGTTTCAATACTGCCCAAATGGATTTTTTGAAAAATAATAAAATCATGATCAGAGTATAAACAATTAATTATGGAGCTGTACTTGATGCACCTCCAAAACAAATTCATCTTTAATTGAGACAAAATTTCAGCATCCTTGTGTGTTATCAAGACGTTTACACAGTACTATACCAAACTACACGGAACCAGACGGTAAATCTAGAAAATATATCAACCTGCTGACGCAACACGAGGTTGCTGAACATACGTCCGTCTACGGGCAGCGGGTTAATTGATAAGGGTGACCCGAGAAACGATTACCGATCACAGGGGGTTAAAAGAGGGCTGTCAATCATCCGTCCATTTGCCCCCATAGGGGAACCCACGGGGGGAAAGCTTACCCAGGGCCCATTTTTTTTTTTTTTTTGTTTTAATTAACCAAAGGCGGGGAAGGGGCATGGCTGCTATCGGATCAAACATAGATATCCTTATAGAAATGATTAAGCCGTAGGGTCCATAGCTGCCAAAAGTCAAAAGCCCCCACCAGGAAAGACCCCAAGGGCCTCCCAAATTTAAACCCCGGGGGGCCCAAACCCCCCAAAGGGGGTTTTGGGCCCCCCAAAAACCGGGGGTTTAAAAAAAAAAAAAAAAAAAAAAAAAAAAAAAAAAAAAAAAAAAAAAAAAAAGGGGGTTGGGGGGTTGGAAAAAAAAAAAAAAAAAAAAAAGAAAATTGCATGGAAAAAATTCCTTAAAAAAAAAAAAAAAAAAAGGGAAAAAAAAAAAAAGGAAAAAAAAAAGGGAAAAAATCCCCTTTGAAAAAATTAAAAAAAAAAAAAAAAAAAAAAAAAAAATCAACTTTAAATTTGCGGTGATGAAAAAATCAATAAACGAAATTTGTTGGCTTATCCCCGGGTGCAATAAAAACCAAATTTGGGGAGGAGAAGAGGAGGGGGAAGGCGAGGGCTGGTTTTCCCCTGCCCGCACGCCAGGGTTTTTTTGGCTGCAGCGTGCGGGGGCTGAGCGTCGCACGATTTAGGGGAGGAGAAAAGGGTTTTGAGCTTCAGTGGGCCAAAGGGAAGGGAAAAAAATTTTCCCCCGTGTTTAATTAAATTTTTCCACATGATTTTTCTTCCCAAATTTTTTTTCCCAGGGCCCATTTAATCTAAACCCGTGGGTTTCTTCCGGCATAACTAATCCCTTTTTATGGGGGGGGGGGGGGGGGGGGCCAAAAACCCGAAAAAAAGGGAGGGGAAAAAAAAAAAAAAAAGGGTCCCGGGCCCGGCTTTTATCTATTTTCCTTTCAAAATTTTTAATTCCTTTTTTTAAAAGGAAAAAAGGGAAATTTTAAAATTGGGAATTTTGGGGCGTTTCCTTGTACCAAAACCTGGTTTTAAAAATATTTTAAAACCCAAATCGTAAGGGGTTTTTTTTTCCTTCCCAAAGCTTTCGTACAAGAAAAACCTTAATTTTGGGAAAAAATTTTTTTAAAACCCTAAAACCAAATGAAAAATGTAGTTCAATTAATTTCCTTATTTCCCCCCCAAAAAAAAAAAAGGGAAAAAAATAACAAAAACAAAATTAAAAAAACCAAAAAAAACCTAAAACAAAGGTTAAAGACCCCCCAAGATGAAAAAAAAAACCCCCCCGCTAATCCCAAAAAAAAAAAAAATTTTAAAAGTCGGGGGTAAAAAAAAAAAAAAACCCAGGGAAATTTTTTCCTTTTTAAACAAAACAAAAAAAAATTTTTTTACCTTTTGAGAAAAGGATTTTTTTCCTTCATTTGGGGAAGAAAAAATTTTCAAAAAAAAAACAAAAAACAAAATTACCCCGAGGGCAATCCCCTCGGAATCCTAAAAGGGTGGGGAAACAAAAAAGGTTAAAAAAAACCCCGGCGGAAAGGAATAAACCCGGATTGGGCCAAAAAAGTTAAAAATAAAAAATTTAAAAAAAAAAAAAAAAAAAAAAAAAAAAAATAATGGACTCCCCTCAGCGAGGATTCCCCCGGGGAACTATAATTATAGGTCGGTATAATTCAGACACTCTCCTTATGGTATCCGTGTGTTTGAGTTAATGCAATGAGATAATGGACACCAGATCACTCGTGTTTTTCCCGCGGCGAATTCCTGCTTGTCCCTTTAAGTGGCGTGCCCCGGCAGCCCCGCCCCCCGCACGGGAAAAATACGAGGCACCGCGGGGCCGTTTGGGCCCCCGGTAAATTTAAAAAATTTTTAAAACAGAGCCCGCCCCCCCCCCACCCCCCCCCCGCGCTCCCGGGGTTTTTGATTTCGGGGGGCACGGCCTGTAGGGTTCTAAATTTTCGGCCATTTGTATTCATGACAGGCACGTGCTAAATATTTAACAGCGGTCCGGCAGGAGTTTTGTATTGTTAGGCTTTCCAGGTCAAATAATTTGATTTCAAGGCAGATTACATTAAGCGTCAATGTCCAAGCCACCGCTCTCACTTGCCTCTCATTTCCTGTCTTTTATTACAGCTGAGATAGGGCCGCGAAACCGAGGGATACGGCTGCGGATTATACAAGAGCTTGTTATCCACGGACTAGTTATTATTTTCAATTAGAAAAGGGATCACATCATTTATTACGGAGCGAGCACACACACACACACACACACACACACACACACACACACACACACCTACGCCGGCGTTGCGTGCACACTTTTTGCACACCCCGTTGTAATGAAGGAGTGAGCGGAAATTTTAGCTGACTGACAAATTGTTGGGCAGAGCGTCTAATCACACCTAACAAGAGAAATATTAATACAAACAAATGATGGTGCGGGCACATGTAGCCATAATGATGTTTCACTCATATTGATTGTCCTTGACTGAGGTATCCCCCCGGTTGGTCGGGCTATGTATTCCTCCCTCCCGGTGTTTTTTTTTTTTTTTTTTTTTTTTTGTGTTGAACAAGCAAGGCCAGAAACCAAGTCCAGACATTTTCCCCCGTTTCAGCCGAAGCCCAGCGGTGATTGACAACAGGGCTAGTTAAACGGTGATGAGGCGTTAATGGATGCAAGGTCGGGGGAGAGACGGGGAGAGAAAGGGGGGGGGGGGGAGGGGGGCCTGCGGCTGAATATTTAATGGCTATATAATTCCCGAACACAGACACACACAGACAGGTACACACCCAACCCGTGACCTGTCCTACACACCGCGTAATTAGGGAAACAGTCCTTTCGTTTTACTGCCAAAAGAGCAAATGGTAGGTATATATTCCCCTAATGATATGGGTTAAAGAGCTATTATACGTCTCATTAAAATATATGATCTCCCAATCTGGTGGTGGTTTGAGGTGATGGGGACAGAGCGGCATAGGGGCTAAAATACCATCTGCAGGCTATAGGCTATAGTGTTCAGTCCAAACCAACATTACTCTGTGTGGCGGTGCAGATGAAAAGACGCTTTTTTTTTGTGTGCATTG
>JAXDDW010000187.1:100000-105000 GCA_034670385.1 Hoplostethus mediterraneus
TTTCCTCATTGCTTGGGGGTACAGAGAGGTATTGGAGCAATGGAGAGGGAGGGAGACAAGAAGATGATGGAGGGGGGAGAAAAAGGAGGGAAAAAAATGGGAAGGGAGGTAGGGAGATGGATGGACGGGGGCCATGGAGATGGAGAGAAACACAGAAAGACCTAACAGAGAGGAAAACAGATAAACAAACACACACACACACACACACACAAACAACAGTAGCGATTTGTCGCCTTTTGTGTTTGCATGTATATCCTCCACCTCCATCCCTTCATCCCTCCCCCAACAGGTTCTCTTATCCGCTCACTCTCTCTCTCTCTCTCTCCTTCTGTTTTGCCGTCCCCCCCCCCTTCTCTATGCTTTCTCTTCCTCCTCTTGCTCATCTCTCCAGTACACAGTGCCTGGGGGCGATAGCAGCAAATCAAACTGTTTATCCATCCCTCATCAGTGCGCTGCCTCGCGGGGCTCCTGCCCCCTCAAAACAATGAAAGTAGGCCTGAGCGCTGAGCCAGGGATACGATTTAATTACATCAATAAGAAGCTCTGCTGGAAAAAAAAAAAAAACACACTAAAAAAAAACCAAAAATAGAACATTACAACAATTCACAAAACTACAAAATGCCGGTTTATAAAGCGCACGCAGGAGTTGAGCCTCAAAACTGCATGCGTGTCATCCCTGTAGTCTCCTGCATCCAGAGGGTGCAGAGAGGCCGGTTATTGGAGGTATATTTCTCAGCGAGTTAGTGGCTCCAGTTCATTGTAGGATAATTCTGTGATGGACTTTTATTAAAGGCGGGTAATAAACGGCCTGGTGTCGGGGAGAGGAGAGGCCTTTCACTTCATTTAGACTTCGTTCAGTCTTGGCTGCAGGGGTGGAGGAGAAGAGGAGGGACGGCGGAGGGAAGGGGTGGAGAGCTCCAGTGAAATCGCATTGTGATTATGAGTGTAATTGCAGCTCAGGGGCCCAGGGGCCATGTAGCTCTGATGGCGCTAGACAATGTTTCATGCACAGCAACAGAGAGAAAGGGAGGGAGAGAGGGAGAGGGAGAGAGAGAGAGAGAGAGAGAGAGAGAGAGAGAGAGAGAGAGAGAGAGTGGGAGGGAGAGGCAGGCTGCCAGGATGCTAGCCGTTTCCTTTTTTTTTCCTCCCCTCCAAACTCTCCTCTTCCATCTCTTTTTTTCTCCTCTCCTCCTTCTCTCCTTGTCCTCCCCCCCCCCCCAATATCCTCCTCCCTCTCGCGCCTCTGCTCTCCCATTCTTTTCTCTCCTCCGCTCTCCCCCCCCCCCCATCTCTCCTGTCCTCCTCCCCCTGGCAGGATTAGCCGGGTCTCGTTAGAGGGGAAATGTAATAATGCTCCCACCAGGTGGAATCGGGGCCCGCTCCATTATCAGCCGGGAGATGGATGGGCCGTGTAGGGCCGGCGGGGGCCACGCGCGCACGCAATTTAGATTCAATAAACTAGCAAAGCAAGACCCCCAATCTGATTTATCTCTTACACGCTGCCAATGCTCGCTGCTACGATGCTGATTCCCTATTACCGCTCAGAGAGGGACTATTCATTGGATGTAAGGCGCGGCAGTCGGAGAGGCTTGTCGGGGCCCCCGGGACGGCGGCGAAACAGATACAGCAGAGGGTTAATACGTTTACGCGCAGATAAGCAATTAAATCTAAGGCTGAGGTGAGTTATAGAGTTATTAAGGAGGGATCGGGAGGGAGAGAGAGAGGGAGGGAGCAAGAGGGAGAGAGAGAGAGAGAGAGAGGTGGTAGTCAACACAACAGTGTGGTGGTGTGGGCCTCACGCCGGGTACACTCGGTATTAAAAGTGAGAAAGGCGATCATATTATAGAGTTCACGAGGGTGGAGAACAACATGAGAGCAGCAGTCTGCCCACAGTGTTCAATAAACTCAATACAACAATAAACCACTAACACGCTGAAGACAGAGGTCATCACACACCACACACCCAGACTACCACTTAGTCTGTGTGCGTTTATGTGTGTGTGTGTGTGATGGTGTAAATGTGCCAAGCGTATACACGTCCAGTGTTTGTACAGTGAGCATTTTTATGTGTGTGTGTGTGTGTGTTTGTGCATGCATCGCAGCCATGTTAGCGGCGGTGGTAATCGTGGGTGTCAATGCCATCCAGCCGCCAATCAAAGTGAATCTGAATGTCAGCAGGAGAGGAGGCGTGATAAATCAGCTTCACGCCCAACGACAAACAGAATATTAGAGGCAGCGCAGCGCCATTGGAAAAATGTCCCTCCCAATCAGCCAAGCACTTTACTGTGGAGCTCGGCAGCCAGGCCCCCACCAAGACTGAATAATGGAGAGGTAGATAAGACAAAAAAAAAAATAAAGAGACAGACAGGTGGGGGGACAGGCAGGCAGGCAGACAGGCAGACAGGTGGGGATGCTGACTGACAAAATAGCCCTGACAGGCAGAACGATGAGGGGGGGGGGGGGGGGAGAGACAGTGGGAAGGGAAGACAGACAGGTAGGTAGACAGGCTGCCAGACAACAAGATGAGAGAGACAGACAGGTAGGTAGACGGACTGCCAGACAACAAGACAAGAGAGACAGACAGGTAGGTAGACGGACTGCCAGACAACGAGACAAGAGAGACAGACAGGTAGGTAGACGGACTGCCAGACAACAAGACAAGAGAGACAGACAGGTAGACGGACTGCCAGACAACAAGACAAGAGAGACATACAGGTAGACGGACTGCCAGACAACAAGACAAGAGAGACAGACAGGTAGACAGACTGCCAAACAACAAGACAAGAGAGACAGACAGGTAGACGGACTGCCAGACAACAAGACAAGAGAGACATACAGGTAGACGGGCTGCCAGACAACAAGACAAGAGAGACAGACAGGTGGGAAGACAAGCAGACAAACAGGTAGGCAGACTGACTGAATGACTGGACAGGCAGACAGACACAGGAAGAGAGACAGCCAGGTAGGAAGACATGGTATATACAAGGCAGATATGGTGTAGCCACATCAGGAAGTACCACATGCTTGCAGCAACACTACTGCAATGCTGCTCCACCCCTGAGAGGAAGAGTAGGAAGAGGAAGAGGAGAGTTCAAGGAATGGTCTGAAATGGTCAACCAGTCATTTGAGAGACACGTTTTCTGTTACAAAAAAGAAAACAGCAAAACTGATATTATTATTAATATTATGATAAATATTTCTAGACATAGAACTTTTGAGAAATTTCATAAAAGCGATTTACAATTGATACAAGTTTTCTTAAATCAATGTTTTCAAATACAATGGTTAGCCATCGATGCCATTTCAGATGTATAAGCAGATATGTTCTTTATCTAGGGGTGACTGAGTGACCTGAGCAGGTGACCCCAATTTTGATTATGATGTACAACGCTAGGATACTGTATTTGGTCTGAGAAGGGTTTTTTTTTTTATTCCATCTTGTTTTTGACTGTTGGGCTGTTACAGTATCTCAGAGAGCAGCGCTACGATGCAGATGGAGACATCCACAGTAACAACTGTAGAGGCGGAAAGGTTCAACGGATCTTGGAGCAACGCCCCTACCGACCACTAGGTGGCACAGCACACAGACAACAAGACCAAGAAGTTCCAGCCAGTGGCCTCGATTGTGTGTGTGTGTGTGTGTGTGTGTGTGTGTGTGTACGGGCACCCCTATGCACCAGTTCATCTAGACCTTGCAGCTGTAAGGCAGAATGTGACACTGGGCATATCATGAGTGTGTCTGCAACCTAACTGGATGGGCAGACAGGAGGAGATGCAACATGGCGTGGTTCAATTATACAGCAGCTGGATGCACACAGTGAGTCAACGCTACTTCAAAAGTTGTTAATGTTCCATCAACGACTATATTGTGCAGCTTATGTTCATATTGTGTTGGAAGAACCAGCAGCACTAATCAAAGTGCAAGCAGTCCACAAGAGTACTGCACGTGGCTCAACTCTGCTCGGCTCAGTTTCAGCCACATGAACGTATCGACGCCCTATTATGACTGAAAGCGATGCCACGTACACAGAGCAAAATCCTCAAAGCAGGAAGGAAGAGACCTGAACTTTAAGTGATCTTCATCGCAGCTCGCCCTCAGCTCCTGTTATCAGGAGGATTTAACGACACCCATGAAATATTCACAAACTAAACAATTAGAGAGATACATCTTACAAATTCTATCAATTATTCATCGCCAATCGTCTGACAAGCTTCTTTTTTTCTGTTTCGCAGCTATACTCTGATGGGGGGGTCGGGTGTCAATTAGGGCTTGTACTACTGTGGCATTATGGATGCTTCACTGATGAATGATTGTCTGAATGGAGCCGCTAGTAGAAGGGAGCCAGTACTGCACATTGAAAGATTGTGCTGCTGCAGATGGGCTGGACTTGAGTGTAGATGTCTTGACTCTAGGTAGAATGAAGTGAGAGGGACACTTTGCATCGTTCAACCAACTGAGATAAAAACACGACCACGCCCACTTACACTCACTACATAAAAACATCCAAAGCTTTGAAACCCTTCCCAAGCAACATTTTGTTCTATTCAGTTTTTTAAAACCAACCCTCTTCACTCCAGATGTCGGGTCTCTTTGTTTGTATTTTACTTTTCAGAGATCTGTCAAACAAAAAGAGGTGAGGAATTAAGAAGAGATATATGTGAGGACAAATGGGAAGCAACTTCTCTCTCTCCAAACCCCATACGTAGATATCATTACTCCAAGACTACAGTAGATGTATACACGTCTGTCTCGATGTATGTCAGAACAACAACGAGGTTTCCAGCAATGCAGTCTGGCAGCTTGCCCCTGTGTTTGTTTTGGTTCTTTTAAACAAGCATTAAGTGAGAGGGAATAATGAGGGAGAGTGAACCAGTCCAATGAAGCTAGCCTCAGTCCCACGTTCCAAACCCCTCTGCACCGTGCAGCACTTGGCTCCATACAGCACTCAGGTCTGGGTCTTATTTCCTTGGGGCACAACCTTGCACAGGAGGTCTGGGGT
>JAXDDW010000187.1:110000-150000 GCA_034670385.1 Hoplostethus mediterraneus
GTAGCACCCTGGGACTTCGTACACAGCTAACCCGAAAATATCAACAGACAAACAGCGGCGGCAACTTCACATCCACCGCTGGCCTATACATCTTCCCTTATACGTCTCACCAAATCCCTCTCCGACCGTCTCTCGCTTTCCGTAAGTCTGAGACAGAGGAGGAAAGGTAACGACAAGTCTGCGCGTTCGTCTCAAAGGAGGGATTGACAGAAGAAAAGGAAGCCTTGCTAGCATTGCATTATACCGCTACTCTCCCCTCGCTCCATCCCTCTGATCCCTTCTACTTCTATCCTCCGCTTTTTTCTTTTTTTTTCAATTTACAGGATTTGTTTCTGTGTGTCTGAGAGCGAGGAGGATGAGGTATGAAATTAATCTTTATCCTGGTTTTGTTGCGTTTCCTTCTCCTCGACAATGCGTGTCAGTAATTAGCCGGCCAGTTTGGTTCCAAGCTTTTCGATGGGTGCCTCCATTTGCCAACTTTCGCCTTTTGTTCTCGCCACACAATACCGCCTACTCGGCCCCTGCGTCTCTCTCTCTCTCTCTCGCTTTCTCTCTCCTCTGTGCTCCCCGCCTCACACCCACACAGGGCGTTACACAATCTATCCAAATGTGCTTCGCTTTAAAACCCCATTACTTAGCCCCTGTTGTTTTGTTCAACACAATTAAAAGAACAGGCCCTTCATGAGAATTCAGAAAACCTCACTCATTCTCTCCCTCCCTCTCTCTTTCACTCGCTCTTTTTCTGTGGTTCGGGCATTGGCTGAGGAGTTGCTGTGAGCGGGCCAGCTTAGTTCCCCTAATTCTCTGGGTTTTGTTTGCATATAGGCTTAGTTTGGTTTCCATTTGAAACTACTCAATGCTGTGCCTCATCCCCTGGCTGTAACCAGATCAGTGAGCAACTTTAAAGATCAGTCAGCCAAATGGAAACAGAGAAGTCCACATATACACAGCAGAAGAGCCCGACAAGGTTAAAGGGCCACTAGCATTGTTATGTCTCTAAGTACTGACACACTTCAAAAGGCTAAAAAAAAACAAAAAAACACAACTCTGAGGCTTTTCTGGTAATGACTACCTAGCCGGGCACTGGCAGAGAGTCTGGTGGTAATTTCAGGCTCTGGCCTTCCACACAAGTGTGTGAGCCCTGCAGGTCGGGCTCAGTTCAAAAGAACACAGGTAAATGAGAGAGGGGGCTACTGGCCAGTAATGACCACAAGGTCACTGTCAGGAAAGTGTCACGAGTGGACAGAAACGCCTGAGCTAAGGCGTGTTGTGTGATTCAGAGAATAATGCCTCAAGTTGTATATGAATCTCTCACAAGGTCCATGCAGAGATAATCACAAATAGAATTGGAAAGATCACTCACTGAATTTGATACAAAACTTTTTTTTTTTGTTCATAAAATTGGCAGAAAGCTCGATAGAAAGCAGATAAAAGGAAGATAATTATGTAACTGAATTTTTCTTGCAATATTAATTTATTTATTTTTTTTGCTACATATGATTTTGCATTAGAAATACCAAACCACTAAACTACTTCATTGGAAATAAAACAAAGCTATGGCCTTTTCAATACAGTGTAAATACTAAACTTGTAGTATGCATGTATTCATTTTGTTCACACTGATTCTTAATTGCATTTGTTACATTTTAATATGCTAAATGCTCTGATCCATAACATTTAAAGTCAGTAAATGAATCTCCAACAAATTGAAGATAGGTGTAACGTTTCTGCTAACCAACTGAGTGATGATTAAAATGACTGGAGTGGACGGTCTATCCTGGTTTTCCACACTCAGCATTAATACAGTTTTCAAACCATGCCGTTTATTCAAACACTTCCAAGTGTTTGAAGTGTAAATCATTCAGCTCTTCTAACTCTAGCTCTTTCTGCCTCAGTCCCTAATTGAATTATGCCATCCAGTTGACAAACACCTGAGCCTACCTGTGCTAAAATGCTCTAAGCACGCGTAGGCCTGTATTTAGCCAGTGGTCTTTGACAATGTAATAGAGTGGAGGGGAGGTTGACCCTGCCCACCAAATGACAGGTGTGGGGCTCTGGGAGTTGTCTCAAGTGGTAGACAGCTTTGTAATTCACACTGGACAAGACATTAAAGCACAAACATCCAGAGTGGCTTCAAAGTGCACCAAGAAACTGTTCAGGCGAGTGTGTGTGTCTGACAGAGCGTGCCAGCAGTCACATTCACCTCAACTCTTTTGACAAATAGCAGCAAGGCAGCACACAGGAAACATGGTTGTTTAAATAAACAAAAATATAAAAATATATTTATATACTGTATATAGAAAATATAGAAAAATCAGCATCTAAATTTAGATTTTTTTTCATTCACATATTTCAGTCATGTTTTCCCCTGTTGCATCACCATCCATAGACAGACACCATGTCAACCTGTTCTGACACCAGCCGACTACAGTGTGTTTAAAAGGCAAAGTGAGTGTTGTTGCGAGCAGCATGGCTTGGCTTTGATTCTCAGGCTGTGATGTGGTTATGAAATTAAGGTTGAACTCGTTAGTAATGCGGAGGTAACAGCACTTGCACATCGATGAGGAGAGCACACACCAGCGATGGCTTGTATTAATCATCTGACTGTTTCCAATCAGGCCACCCTGCTCGAGCTTACCATACAATCAAGTTAATTCATAAAACAACCCTCCACTAATAAGACAATACTAGGTCTATATATTCACTTGATGAATTGTGCATTATAGCAGGAAATGTTTGGGCTGAGGTTTTAATTGTCGTGATTGTTAATGATCATACTTATCTAAACAGTACCAACTGGTAGATTGGGAGAAAGGAGACTAAGTGTTACTGGATGGGTTTGGTGTTTGTTTCACTCTCTGGATTAGTCTCTAAAACCACTGCATACATGCTCACACACACACACACACACACACACACACACACACACACAGACACACACAGACACACACAGACACACTGCTCTGGTTGTGCTCAAATGCTCATATGGCCCTCTGTAGAGGAGCGAGCCTATATCGATCTTTCTTTTAAGCTCCTCAATAACATATTCCAACCCCCCCCCCCATAGAAAACTGTCAGATAGGAGCACCAAACTGGCTTAAAACCACTAATTATATCAGCGCTGAAAGGAAATCATTGATCAACGGCATTATGGGAAATTAAACTGCCCCCCAAAACTGGATCAAAGTGAATGAAGTGGCTTAGCAGGCTCTCACGGGGGCTCTGCAGAGGGGAGACAGGATTATCACCCCCCCCACACACACACACACACACACACACACACACACACACACACACACACACACACACACACACACACACACACACACACACACACACACACACACACACACACACACACACACACCATTAAGACCACATAGTCTACATACAGTGCTTTAAATGATGAAAACACCAGACTGAACATCACTACATTTTGCAGTCTGAGTTCAAGGCCTAGTTTGGACTGTAGGATACAAAAAAGATTTTTCTGATAAAGCACAAAATGCATGAGACTGAAAGCGACACATCTGCCTACACCGACTCACTGACCGACTTGATCCTCAACCACACCACAAGAGCTTCATCAGCTACCACAGTACTTCAGCTGCTTCATTTTAACAATTAATTTAACAATTAGTTTTACAAAAACATTTTCCACGCAGTCCTGCCCTGTTGTGAGCAGGCCTCATGTCCAGGACCTGTGGAGGGGTCCATCGGGGGGATGAATAAAGGATAGGGGCCCCTGCTGGCTCATCTGGCCCTCTATTGGTGCCCCGAGACCCCCGTAATCTGTTTCCCCCGCCTCCTCCAGCCCCACCACGGGCCCCATAGGACTCCCAGCCTGCTGCTAGGGGACCCCTTCATGGGTAATTAACAGTTCCCAAGCTGCAACACACATACAAACATACATTCACACATACGTGAAACATTAAGGCCGGGTATCAAAATTCTGGTGTTCTTCAGAATAGTGAACTAAATCACCTCGATACTACCGAGCACTGAAACACTTTAGGACGGTTGGTGCCAAAGTTAGACACTTAACCGTTCAAGAAAACACCAGAGAGCCCCATTCTGCTGTTGCTCCTCTCATAGCCAATCGTTGTCAGTGATTACAACACTTCGTCATAAAATAACTCCTGGAATGCTTTGAACGTCATGTATTGATTATAGGCTACATACTATGTATTGATTATAACAGTGTAAGACAGTCTTATCCAGGAAGGCCCACAGTGGGTGCAGGCTTTTGTTCCAACCCAGCAGTAGAACACCTGATTCTACTAACCAACCACTAGAGTCTCTGCTAAGGACCTTGGTTAGTAGAATCAGGTGTGGTGCTGCTAGGTTGGAACACAAGCCTGCACCCACTGTGGCCTTCCTGGATAAGACTGGTGACCCCTGGTGTAAGAGCAACATGATCTCAACTCAAAAAAACTCTTAACTCATTCTTAAAACCTTCTCAACAGTTTAATACAATAGATGGTTTCACTGTGTTGCATTTTTTTTTTATAATGACCGTTGTAACTTAATACATTTATGAAGAGATGGCAATTTCTAAATAGTCAATTCTGATGTGTTCATTTCCAGCAGCAAATAGATGGCTTCAGAAAATGCTTTCAATCACATTAAATATTGTTTGGTATCAGTATTAAAACCAGAGCTGTTGCTTAAATCTCCACAAGGCGCACAAGACACACACACACACACACACACAAGTGAAAACTACCTGCAGTAATCCTCCCAGCTGCAGCCAGGTGTGTTACTGAGCCCCTCATGTTAGGCCTCTATAGAGCCAGAGACCAGGCCTCGCTGGTGCACACCGACAACACGCAGTAACTGTAGAGCAAGCTGCCACTTAGTACAAAGTTAGCTGCAACAACTCCACTTGTACTTACATTGTGCCCAAAATCTACTTACAGTGGCAAATCCAAGGCTTACATTACACTGACATAAGCGGCGGATATTGGCTGAATGGGCTTACCACAGCATTGTTCTAACTGGGCCTTTCTGAGGGAATTTTCTGGCCCACTGTTTAAGAAAGAAAATATTGAGGACAAAAATAAAGTAGTTTTTGTTGGCCCCCGTCTTGAGGAGAAGGAGTCCGGGGGAATCAGGGGGGGTGTTAAGATGATTTGGAGGCCTTTTCTCCTATCAGATCATCTAAAATGTGAGTGATTACACCGGTAATCAGCTGCAAGCCGACACTGGCACAGTCTGTGTTTAGGAGATAAAGAGCGAGAGACAGAGTTAAGAATGGAGAGAGAGAGAGAGAGAAAGAGAGACCTTCTGTGAGAGAGAGAACAGAAAGGAGGGGTGGAGGAAGGTGGCAGATTATTTCTCAACATATATTGCCTTCCCCATTATCACATGCCAGAACGGCCATTCTCCCTCTCCTTCAGCTTTTCTTTCTCTCTCTCTCTCTCTCTCTCTCTCTCTCTGTCTGTCTCTCCCTCTCTCATTCTTTCTATTCAGAGATCCATTTGTGCTTGGCCAAACAAATAGCTGACACTGCCTCATCAAAGCTTTGGATTGGCAGCATGGGCCAAGTGGGGCTGTTGACAAGCGAGGGCAGTGAAAGGAGAAGAGGAGGAAGAGAAAGGAAGCAGAGCAAGACAGACAGAGAGAGTGAGAGAGAGGCAACAGAAATCCCTGCCGTAATTCCCCAAACTGTAATCCACTGGGTTTAATGGTGTGTGTGTGTGTGTGTGTGTGTGGGGATTATACATTTATCATCAATGCTCATCCGTGCTCTCTCACTGTGTGTGTGTGTGTGTGTGTGTGTAGAAAAGCCAGCTTGTATAGAAGACCCAACAACGGCGGCTGAGGGATTTAAACCCTCTCTCTCTATCATATAACCACATGTCCTGGCCAATTCAGAATTACGACTAGCCTATTCACTGCAGCTGATCCCACCGATTAGTCCTCATCTGGAGACCCCCCCCCCCCCCCCCCCCCTCACCTCTCTCACCCGCCTGTACCCCTCAAACATACATTTCGTCTCAGTTGAGGATCCCCCTTGTTACTGTCTCCATCCCCTCTCTCTTTCCACTCATCTGTTTCCCACTATTAGAGTATTGGTCGCAGGAGTCCCATAATCCTTTGTAGCTGCATATAATCTATCAACTCAAAGGTCAAAGGTCATGCCCGGTTTGGCGGAAGCCTATCTGTCTGGTTTAAGCACGGCGTCAACAGACAGAGAGGAGAAAAGCGATTTGAAGGTTTATCACACGTCTAATTCAGAACTGCAGCACACCTCATCTCAGATAGACAGACTAGCACATAGACGACATGCATGCGCTCACTCTCTCATACACTCTCACACACACACACACACACATACACACACACCGTCAACGTCCTCAGCAGCCCGGAGGCTAGGAGTACTGGTGAAGGCGGCGCAAAATAGAGCTCAGTATTTTATCAGCACTTCCAACAGTGTGCATTTCAGCAGACAATAACGATAGGTGACGCCAGCAAGATTTATCCACGTCTGTCACCTTCCCAAGATGCATCCCCTACTGGTGCATGTCTCCATATGTCCTCAAGCACCACTAAATCTCACTGGGAACAACGCCTTCCCAGAGCATGGCATTACTTACCATTAGGAATGCATCAATCTGACAGGTCAGGCCAGTTTTGACCTAAAATGTGAACATTGCTATGTAATGCAATTCACTGACAAACAAACCTGTCAAATATAGTCAAATATAATAACAATGTAATAATGTTTTGTTTTGTGGAAAAAATAGTTTAGTGGTCAGATTATTGTTTTTTGCTTATTATAAAAAGAGAAAATAACCTTTGTCAGATCTGTAGTCAGTATCGGCAGATCCTCAGTTTTGGCAATGACAAAGTGATATTGATGCGTCCGTACCTACAATCAGTAATCCAAAGTACAGATGGCAAATCAAGTTGGGAAAGATTCTCCTTCATTTTGAAATACCAGAGCAAAAGTCTGAACTTTGTAACATGTAAGCAGTGATATTCAGAACGCCCTGTACAGTTTCATTTGTGGCTGCAATTTGTGTCCAATTGCATGTTTGAATTAGAAGATCCAAAAACAATGAAGACATTGTGTTCGCTAAGGCCTTTTCTTTTTAGACTTGGACATATTAGGTTCTACTATAAGGGATTTGGATTTGCTGAACTAGATGAAAGGGAATTTAAATCAAATGTTGGACATTTTAGGCACTTAGCTGACACAGAGTGACTTAGTGAGTGAGCAGGTAAGGGTTCAGCTCAAAGACACTTCAACAGGACGCATGGCTGTTGTGACCTCTCAGGCATGCGATGGTCACTGCAACCACTAGGCCACCCGTGGAGCCTGGATCCGGCTCCCGGGCCACTCATCACATCCACTTTTCAAACCTCCTCGGTGAAGTGCAGAAAAATGCAAATATAGGTTTATGCTCTAGGTACTGTATGAACAAAGCAGCCTGGATTTGTTTTGGCCCTGTCCATTGGCTCTGAAAAGACATGAGTCAAACTGAGAAAGACAGATCACCTTTTAGAAACAAGCGATAATGTTCAGGAACATCAGACAAACATACTTTCACCATCAGCAGACACAGGCCAGGACATCCTTCTCTCAGCTTAACACACTGATTCATAGTGCATAGACACCCATACAACTCTATGACACACACACATGCACATATATACTGAGCATATGTCTTGCAGATGTTGTAGCTAGGAGAAATTCTGTATGTGTGTGTGTGTGTGTGTGTGTGTGTGTGTGAGAGAGAGGGAGACGTGGAGAGACGAGAAATACCTGAAGAGAGAAAATATATGAGCAGAAGAAAGAAGGGAAATTAAATGAACATTAATTCTCCCGCAGCAATTCCTTCTTCTCGGCGCGAGGAGATGAAAGAGGAGCAATGTAATTTCTGATATTTATTTCTCCTTAAAACACACGGCCGGAGTTCTGTTCCCGGAGACGACGGGGCCCCGGCCGGGAGGAGCCGGCGAGTCCGAGGCCCCCTGACTGCCTGGCTGACTAATTAGGCAGAAATGTGCAACATGGAGCCAATGGAGGATTAATTAACTGTTTATTTCTCTTCACCCCTCTATTGGAAACCACTGGGTTTGGGCTCAGGGCAGGGAGAAGAGGGAATGAGAGAAGAAGGTGGTGGGTGGGGCGTCTTGGACAAATGAACAAGTGAGTTGGGTTTGTGTGTGTGTGTGTGTGTGTGTGTGTGCGTGTTAGGCCTACTGTAAACGATGTGGCAGTCCCATCCATCTGAATGACTGTAGGTGGATGTCTCTCTCATCAGACACCACCCCCACCCCCACCCCCACCCCCACCGTGGCACACAGGGGAGAGCTGTTTGAGTTGTTATGTCTGACTCTGGAGAGCACACACACACGCCAAGACCACAAGACAGAGAGAGAGAGAGAGAGGGATGGAGGGATGGAGAGCAGAGAGGAGGTGGATGCATGGAGGTAGGGGAGGGTGATAAAAGGGAGGATGGACGACGTGGTGGATGAAAGAAGTGGTGGAGATCGGCGAGGGAAGGAGGAGGGAGAACGAGCGAGAGAAAAGAAGGTCTGGAGGTGATTAGAGCACTGAGAAAATAGTACGTGTTGGGTAGAGGTGACCGCGTGGGAACACTGCCAATATAGGCCCGAGGACTCTCAGAGAGGGAGGGAGGAGAGAAAGACATGGGGGGGACAGAAGCACAAGGAGAGAGAATAGAGGGGGGGGGGGGGGGGGGGGGAGAGGTGTGTGTGTGTGTGTGTGTGTGTGTGTGTGTGTTAAGTGGGGGGAACAGTACAATCTGTATGAAATTAGGACTCCATTAGAAGTTTGAAACAGCTCATGGCTTCCATCTGTTCCTGAGGCTTGGAACGAGATTGGAGACGACAGGTGTCTAAATGTTTATCAACCATGCTGGGTTTATTCCTGTGTCTCTGAGTTAGAAGGAAAAATGACCCACGCTAATCTAATTCAAACTAACAATCACTTTGAAAGGTTGTTGGGGTGGCAGGACTAAAACACACGCTGTTCAAAGTCATTGGAGTCAGTGTAGGGAGTGAGCCCTGGCATGCAGATTTTTAACTCCCATGGTCCCACACACACACACACACGGTAGAGGGCTATAGTATGTTACTACCACTTGGATCATCAGGGTGTTGAAAAGATGTTGAAGGGGATCCCAGTGAATCCAGATTTGAAACGTGTCGTTCCCGTGCACTAGGGCAGATTCTCTCATTACTATTTCCCATGGAAAAGTTGACAGAGACAATTTGGTCTGGAGCTGATAGTGCTACAATAATAATAAAGATGTGTTCAGTTTTAGAAAGTACAACTGGACTGTCCTGTGCAGTAAGGGTAACTTGTGTGCATTCTTAAATTCAACTCAACTCAAGTGAAATTTGGTCACAGTGCTTGACAGAAAACAGATTAAATGGACGGTGACGACGATAATAAAACGCTACATTGTGCAGCTCTAATTTGTAGTGCACTTAACAATGGACAACATTCAACAATTAAACAACATTAAACCCTCAAAATCAAAGAGTGAGGGCTCTGGACTCACTATTTACGACAATAATACAATCATACGGGGAGAAATCCATCCTAGAAGAGAGAGAGAGATACCAATTTTTCCACCGACAGTGTCCTCAATAGACCAGCATGCAAGGGTGAGGGGGGGCGTGACTCACTTTTTCTCAACTGGAAAAACTCTCTCGCTGTTACTTTGCTATCGCGATCGCTCTCCGCCCAAAATGACACAAAGTAACTCCTGGAACGAATTGAACATTAGTGATGCATCATAGTGGAAGAGTATCCAAGAGTGGAACTTTCCTTCAAGGTTGTGCTGAATAAATGGTTTTAAACATTAATACCAATGACAATCTTATATTTTCTCTCAAGTCAATTCATTTAATTGGTATCTGCTGTATCCAAAAAAAAAAAAAAAAAGTCACCCCTTCCTCTTTCCTAACCCTCATAACAGCCCCCCCTCCCCTAGACACCTTTAAGCTTGACCCACCCGGGTGAGTAGTCACTCAGTGCTGAGGTCTTCCACACAGATTTGTTGCCAATTTGCTGTTTTCCAGTGGAAAAAGTAAACGCAATAATGAGGGGGGGGAATTCATTAGACGTGTGTAAAAGTGGGAGAGGAAGATTCATAGGGATGTTCATGAGGCACATAATCATGCCTCCGTCTGCTCAGCCTGAAAGGGCATAAAACATTTAATCTGGGATGAACACTTTCTGTCGCTCTCTCTCTCTTTCTCTCTCTTTATGTGTTGGACCCTCTGCCTCTAACACCCCCCCTCCTTCCAGTCTTACTTTCTCTCTCTCTCTCTCTCTCTCTCTCTCTGTAGCTGCCAGAAACCACAATCATAAAATTATTAAAATGCTGTTTGGCTGTCATTAATCAGTGGTGGTGATAAATCCTCGTGCGGGACATGACAGAGCATTAGTCACATACCTCTTGGCCCCAACAGACAGAGAGTAATGAGCCACAAGCCGGACCAGGTCAATCATAAACTCATCAAATGCGTCATTTAATTTCTTCATTTAGACAAACACAATTTGTTTATGGGAAAGATATCAGGTGTTGTGGAATGAGAAACGGCGCTGAAACGCTGCTCCATTAATCAGGGCTTGATTACACGCGACTCGGCGGTTGTTTATCCTAATTTCATTCATTTCCATCAACAAAGCAAACACAGGCGAACACAGCCATTAGCGATGGTAGGGGATGGCACAATTACAGCCTCGTATTAAATAAAGTGATGATGAATGGTCCAATACAAACTAAAACAAAGGGGTTTTTATTACTTCAATTCCATCCCAGCCCTCGCCCTCCTGTGTGTGTCTGTGGAGCAGAGCTGGTGTGAAAGGAGAGGAGAAGCTGTTTCAACTTTTCTACTAGAGGAGGCCAGATTGACGAGGGAGAAAAAAAAGAGAGAGAAACATTCCCTCCTTTGAAATGACAGTCCATTATACATGATAGCAAAGGAGAAGACAGCCTAGTGCATGCAAACTTCTTTAACAGTTCATTTCTAATTGAAACCAGTGGGTGAGCTAGTTATCCAAGCAGCTAAAGTTGCATTAACACACACACACTGATGCTGTATTTACCTACAAGCACACACACACACACACACACACACCACAGAAGCTGATGACGAAGAAAAAAAAAAAAAAGTGAGAGCAAAGTCAGATATTTTTCTTGATCATGTAAACGCATCAAAAAGCAGCAGCATCAAGCGAGCTAACTAGTGTGTTTGTGGCCTGTTGATGCAGTCCGGCAGGGAGGCTAGAGAACTGCATGGGGCTTCCGTCTTTTCCTCCATACCTCTGACTGCTGGCCCTAATAACATCCAACACAGCCTTAACTAGGGCTGCACAATTAATCGGGCATAATTGTAATCCTTTTAGTTTCGATTCATAATTGTAGAATCCAGTGATACGTGAACCTCTAATTTGATTTCATTTCCTTTTGAACGCCCACTCTGCTATCAAACCAAGCGCTCCCAGTAACATCAATAACAACAGCTATTCACAAATGAGCACGGCAACTAATCACAGGTGTTGCATTTGTCTCTATTTCACATCTGCCGTTCCATGTGATGTCGATCATGCATGGATGGACGCAGCATAAACCAGCTGCTCAGGAAGTAAGTAGCAAATAGCCACATCTAAATGATAAACTGACGTTTCATCAGTCCAAACATCAGGTAAAAACGGATAAACCAACTGATGCTAGAGAGGCAAATCCTCCAAGCGCAAACACAAAATTGTTTTAATCAGCAAAAACATATTGTCTGTTTATTTCAGTTACAAACCAGATGATGTCAAGCTTAAGAGTTGTCGCTGCACCTCAAAGTAATCCAACAAATCAATTCAGTCGCCTCAAGAATCACCATGAAATCCAGTGCAATGGCTGTATGAAGGCCAAGGCTGCTGCAGCATCCCATCCTCATCCTCTCTCTGCCCCAGTTGCCCCAATTCTGGTCACAAAGTCATTAACACCAATAATCTGGATTAATAACAGGGATCACCATATTAGCCAATGAGTGATATTATCATTTTGCTCATAATTGTGCAGCCCTGGCCTTTAACATGGGTGGAAATTATTAGAAATGACGGAGACAGGAATGCACTGCACATGTACGCCGGCTCCACGCTTCCCTGCTATCCGTTTGTGTCCGGGGCCGATGGGACGGCTACATCCATTACACACAGACCGCCACCGTGCGATGTGCTAGTAGGACAGCCTGGTTAAAGAATCTCAACCCCCCCCCCCCCCCCCCCTCCCCGATTCCCCTCAAAAAGGTGCCTCACACAGGCTGCAAAACCTGTCCAACAATATCTTCCACATGGGGAGTATTCAATAATACTCCTCTCATTTTAGCAGCCTACACCATCCTTTCCCCCTCCCTCTCCTCTCTCTTTCTCTCTCGCTCTGCATTCCTCCCTCTCCACCCCCTCCTAAAAAGCCCCCGAGCGCCTGCCAGCGGTCCAAGGTAATTAAATTACTTAGCAAAGTTTACTTAACAGTAAATGGTTAGCAAAATTTAAGGTGATTGCAAATTTGCTTTCATTCCACTTCAATGGCTGGCCTGTTTAAGGCTCGTCTGCAAATAATTAGCACATACATTTGCATCAAAATCGTTTATGCCATATGTTGCAAAATTATGGAAAGCGGCAAATTAAAAATATTCTTTTTCTGTTATGGAAATGTGTACATGTTGAGAGGAGAGAGAGGGAGGGATGGAGGGAGGGAGGGAGGGATGGAGGAAGGGATAGATATCACCATGTGTCTCTAAACATTGACAACAAGGAGGAGAGAAAGAGGAGAGAGGAGGAAGGAGGGCACAGAAATGATACGGTTTGGATTTGAAAATACTCATAACGTTCCTTTTCAAGAGCTCACCAGATGCTGTTTGAAATCTGCTGAAAGGAAAACAAAGCCCTCCCCATCAGTCTGTGTATATACACACACACACACACACACACACACAGACACACACACAGACACACACACACTCACATCCTCTCTGTAGTGTACTATGCATTGTTCCCAAAAGCCAGGCCAACTAAAGCTGCAGACTGATTTGACTTTTACACCCGAGATCTTCATTCTCAGAAACATGACAACACATCTGAAGCTGAAGGGAAACTGATACACACACACACACGACGGTTTGACTATACTGTTTATCGTCAAACCCAAAATGTTGTGTCTTGTCGCAAAAATAAAAACACGGAAATGTATGATACAGATGGAGGCCTAATATCAAAAAAGGAAAATATACTAAGTCTAGTAATTCAGCCTCTCATTTACAGAGATAAGACTATTGAAGCTTGAGGAATTGTCCCTGCATCACCTCAACAATAGACCTTGAGGGGGGTATCATAAGCTTACTTCAGCTCAGAGCAGCACAGCGTAGCACAGCATGTGTTTATTATACCCATAAAACAAACTAAAAATCAATTGTACATAAACCTTTGATCCACGCAGCCCGTAAGTCAGTCAGTCCGCCTTACCGTTGACAAACACCTTTGAACTGGAAGGTTATTTTCTTATTGAAATAAATAAAAGCTGCTTGTGGGCGCAGCGGCGTGCAGAGATTCACGTTAACCATCTATTGTACTCATCTCAGATGCACCTTCATACGTCTCTTCAGTGGGTCAGACAACAGCTTGAGGCAGAGGGCTCGTTGCTAGCAGGTATGGCTCTCTACCTGAACTCTACAAACCTTCCCATCCATCCACCCCTCTCATCCGCACATCTGTCAATCTGCCCCCGGTGTCAGTCTATTACTCTCAAGTGAGTGGCAGGGGCTGTTTGATAAAAAGCTTATTCAGGTATTTGGGCCCTATGTAACCGGGGGTCTGCGCTCTCTCTCTCTCTCTCTCTCTCTCTCTCTCTGCGAGGCATAATTACAACTGTTGACTGGAACAGTGAGGTAATGGCACATAAATCCAGCTGATCAATGGTTAGAGAGACTAAATTACAGGACATCCCTCTGCCATTATCCTCCTCAGGGACGACAGGAGACGCATTCCAGCACACGTGGGGATTTCTTTTGCTGTTATTGTCTTTTTTTTATGTTTATTTGCTGAGCATGGTGTAAGCTTCAACGATTACAATTTCGTTTAAATACATTTTAGTTAAGATTTTGGCTATAAACTGTCTAAAAAAAAACAAAAAAACGAAGTAAACGAAAATCAGCATCAAACTAAAACGACCACAACGCTGCTAACCTGAAAGTGTCCTGGCTGATTTGCTAACTTGAAGCTCAAGCCGCTTTTAAAAACAGCTGCAGGGTAAACACTAGCAAATGTCTTCTCTATGGACCAGACTGTTTCATTCACTAAGCCAATGCGAGTTATGATTAGCCATTTTATTTTTTGCCCCTTTTTCTGCTCTTTCTGAGCTTTGACTAAACCTTCACTGACACATCAGAAAACCCGGTTGTATTTAAAGATGATTGACGACAGAAAATATAGATTAGATAAAATGATATATGAACACAAATAAGATTCCATGAACATTTGCAAATATTGTGCAAAACAATTGTATGTTTTTGTTGTCTATTACTGAATATTATCATCTAGTTATTTACCATCTTTAGGTTAACAAAGCACTAGAGAAACACCTGTATTCTCATTACAGCAAAACCTTGTCTTTAGTTTAAACTCAAGTGGCGTGCTGTTGTTGTCATGATAACACATTAGTCAAGACAACCTATATTTAGAGTTACTGCCAGGGTTTTCCCCGGTGTTACACAAGGAAAATCCCCTTTGAGATGGAGGTGACTACTGGCTGGGGTTCGTGACAACCATCCCCGTCATGTCACACAGAACACTGCTGCTAAATCCAGTAAGTGTGATATGATGGGGATGGATAGTGTGTAAAATAATAAACAATAATAAACAGCATCTTACAGATCCTGGCCTAGTGATGACTATTGGGAAAGAGAGAAAGAAGGGAACAACAGGGTGGAGAAATAAAAGAGGGAGATTTAGACCATGTAAGGAACGAGGCCGTGTCTCAGTCTCGCCGTCCCCGTCCACGTCACCTCTTACCCTGGCAGAACAAAGGGCGGCAGCCCCCTAAACGTGGCGCATTAGCCCTTTAGTTCCAGAGGGGGTAAGGTGACACCCTCCATGTATGTGGTCTGTTCACCACACATCTGTCAGGGCCTAAGGGGGTGGGCTGAGGCGGCTGGGAGGGAGAGCGGGAACTGGAAGCACAAGGGAGACGGGGGAAAGCAAGGGAGAGTGGGAGAGATCTGGGAAAAGAGTGTGTGTGTGTGTGTGAGTGTGTGTGTGCGTGCGTGTTGGGTGGGGTGGGGGGTCGGGGGGTCTCCGGCACCCCTGCTGTGACAGAGGACCCTAATACCCTGTATTTACTGTGGAAGAATTGGTCCTATCGCATGATGCTGCTAAGCTGGGCTGGACACGCCCCTCTCTGTGCCACCTCCTCTGTCACTCAGAGCGCTAAGGACACACACACAAACACACACACACACACACACACACACACACATACATACATACAGAAACACATGGAGGCGCACATGAGAGGGGCACACACAGACACACACACACATTTAGAGATGTTTAGAACATGTACAATCAGAAAATTACAGGAAAGGTAGAGAAACACATATGCCTGAAATTGATTAAAAATGGGGCCAAGTCCATTCATCGAGACATTGATAATATCAGCCAATATATAAAATTCAGTATTGGTTTATAGAAATGCAATTTATGTGTAAATATCACTTTTGTAAATTGTGATAAAGCATTAACATCAATACAAATTAATATGGAGGCAAATAATGAGTCACCAGTGCCAGGAAATGCGAGGCTATAGATATAGAAACGGCTTGTATTATATTAGTAAACACACAACAATTTATATTATATTAGTATATTATTAGTATATTATTTATATTAGCAGAATATTACAACTGTAATGTGGATTTCAAAGCATGTGGACACGTTTCCTTTTCAAATATAAAAAAGTTTTTAAAAAAATTGTACAGGGAGAGAAAATGAGATGCTTATGATTTGTGTTCATTCAGTTTCAATAAAGTGAAAAATCGACTCCAATGTGCTGATCTGTCGCCCAGGGGTGCTGTGACAGCACCAGAACACCTTGTTTTGTAAGCCGTCTGGGACACCTTTTAACAAAATTGCATCCCGGAAATTGCAGTCAATATTTCAATTGTTCTATTAATTGTGCAGCCGTAGTTCTATAAATCAACTAATGAGTTGTTAAACACAGTTAAAATGAGACGAGTAAGTCATCCACACTAGGAAACTTCTCTCCACCAGCCCCAGCCAGATGTTAAACCTAGACAGACCAACAGAGGAAGTTAATCCAGACCAGTGAGCCCTTGGCAAGTTCAAGCCTCTGATGAGATCTTAAGGAGTGTTTGTTTTGCTGCCGTCAAAGGTTCAAATGGGGAGAGGACGGAGGTTTTGATGACCCTTGGCCCTCGGGTCCTTAGTGGGTGTTCTGCAAACACTCCCTATTGATGTGTGGATGAGGAGAGGCCCGCTGCCTCACACAGCACACATGCTTATTTGACTGGAAATGGACACCGATCTGAAGAGAGCCAAGGACCAAGCAAGAGGTTGAAAGGAAAAGAGTGAAATACGTGTGCAAGGGTGTGTGTGTGTGTGTGTGTGTGTGTGTGTGTGTGTGTATGCACGTATGTGCCTTTTCTGAGTGTGTGAGGACTACTATGTTTGCGACCATTCATATGTGGATGTGAATGAGTGTGTATGTGTCTAGGGTCGAGCTGGTGAGGCCAGGACAGCATATTCAGGTACAGAGCAACAACAGACGGTGTGTTCGAGGCATGCAGTAGCACAACTCTGTCTAGACGCCTTTACTCTCAAGTTTAGAAGGCAGTGGAAAAACAGCAGATACAGCTGAAATGGACTTGAATTCAATTGAGACATGGTTTGTGTAAAACGGGACCTAACCCAATATCAGGAAGGTGTTCCTGATGTTTGTCCTGATGTGTTACAGTGCAGAAACACACTGGTGCTGAAAACCGTCTGTCATAACTATGTGATGTTCTCTGCCAGGAACAATTGTCTTAGTAAGCTGAGAAAACATAATGACAATGATATAATATCAGTAATATCAATATCATGATTAAGCCTTTTTATTTTATCAAGCCGATTATACAGTTGATATTATTATTGTTATTATTATTATTATTATTATTATTATTATCATAATAACCAAATGAATGGCCTTACAAAAAGTGGAACTGTGAGAAACATACTCATTTTAGTATCAATTAAATTAGTAAGTGGGTTTGTCTTGGAAACAGAGGGTGCAGTGTGTGTGTGTGTGTGTGTGTGTGTGTGTGTGTGTGTGTGTGTGTGTGTGTTTGATATGTAGGCCAAGCAGGAAGTGACCCATAAACATATCCCTCCAACTCTTTCATTGGGGGCCAGTGTTACCCCCCCCCCTTACCTCCCCATCCCACCCCTCTCTCTCACACACACACACGCACACGCACACACACACACACACACACACGCACACACACACTCCAAACCCCCAGTGAGTGCTAAGCAGGCCAGCGGGCCAGCCGAGGGGGCTCATTACAGGTCCACAGAGCCCCCCCAACACAAAGGCCTGAGCCGCTTTAGCCATGGGATGATCTGCTCTCTACTGACTAGAGAGAGTCCATAGACGGACAAAGGGAGCGAGAGAGGGAGCAGGGGAGGGAGGGGGGGGGGGGGGGAGAGGTGGAGGAGCGGAGGAGAGAAGAGGAGAGGAGAGCCGTGGGCTTTAAGGATGTCAGGAGACCCCGGGAGAGAAAGCCTGGCGGGCGCTCAGAGAGGAATGGAGGGAAGGAGGAGGAGGAGGAGGAGGAGGAGGAGGAGGAGGAGGCTTAAGCTCCACGGCTACGTCAGGACATTAACATTCACACAACCTCCCAACATCTGCTGTTTCCTTCTCGCCCTCCATCCCTCCCTCTTTCCATCCCTATCTCCCTCTGTCCGCTAACAACACTGGAACAAAGACAGGAAGGGGGAAAGTGAGAGGAGAGAGATGTGGGGGGGTAAAAGGGGGGTGGGGGGGAACAGGAAATAAGAGAAACTGGAGAGATGGAATAGAACAAGATGGTGCTTGTCATCCCATCAATTAGCCAGCCATTTAGTGGCCACAGGGTCAGTGGATTGGAGACAACAGATGTTGATCTAATAGTCCAATAATTCAGTTATACTCCACCCCCACTGTCACACACACACACACACACACACACACACATACATATACATACATACATACATACATACATACACACACAAACACACACACACATACACACACACATACACACACACATACACACACACACACACAAACACACAGAGTGAAGACTGTCAGTATGTAACAGTTGTAAAAGAAAAGAAGAGATAATAAAACTGATTCCAGCCGAGTCTAAACTGGTCTATCAGCCATCTCAGCTTAGGATCTGTAAACCAGTTGCATTTTACTGTAGGTCACTATGAGTGATATGATCACGGGCACCTAAAGGCCTGATACAGGCCAGCCCAGGCTCTTTGGTAAAGATAGTCTATGACTAGGCCATAAACCTGTTCTTCTGGAAGCCTCCAGGAGAGAGAGGAAAACCAGAGACAGGTCCGGTGCATTAAAGCCTCTCTAGGCCTGCATCTGGCCCTGGGCCTGCGTCTGCACCAGTCTGGCCCACTGCACTCAAAGCCACGTACTCAATTTTATGATGCCTCACCACCATTAGTACCACATTAGCCTAGAGGTGGAGGTGAAGGGGTGGGGGGGGTGGGGGTATTGATGTATGGTAGAGAACATTATGGAGCAAGGCAACATTTTCATCTCACTTAACCCGTAGTGAAATGGAAATTAAACTGTCAATTAAAAAAAAAAAAAAAAAAAAAAAATAAAAATTTTCCACATGTATCCCACGTAACGTTTGCTGATGCTGTGGTAAACGTTGTGACACATCGAAGAGAGAATCTGAAAGTTAAAGTCTGCAGCGTCGTCAGGCCTACAGTAGGGCTGAGCAGGCCCCGGCTGAGGTAAGTGTGTGGCTGCTGGGTGCTTTAGAGATGATGTATAGCTGCCGGGCTCTTTCATATATTTCCTGTGGTGAAATTAGAACCCTGCTCTGAAGTGCTAGGCCGCGTGTGTGCATGTTTGTGTGTGTGTGTGTGTGTGTGTGTGTGTGCGTGTGTGTGTGACTGTAAACATGCAGACATCTCTCTCCACAGTCAATCTCTGCCTGTCACATCTGGCTCCCAACTCTACCCCTCGAATACACACTGGAATATATACACCGTGTGCATGGTGACATCTATGACTTATGTACTGGAAGGAGTGTTTGAAATTAAGCTGCACTGAATATGGGCCCAGAAGCACTCCAAGTGGAAAGCAGAGGGGAGAGAGACGGGGGGGAGGGAGGGAGGGAGGGAGGGAGAGGGGGAGAGATCAGCCACCTACCTGCAGCCTGCAGGACCATATGCATTCGAGCCTTGGCCTGTTCTGCTGGGGTCTGGGGAGAGAGAGAGAGAGAGAGAGAGAGAGAGAGAAAGATTAGATAATAAAAATCATAATGCAACACTTTATTGATCCCTGTAGGGAAATTCTCATTCTGCTTGCCCCCCCCCCCGTCCCCCGTGTCCACAGGGAGGTCAAAGTGCACGGCCCGCTACAGAGATATGACACGGTTCACCACAGGACCGACGGCTTCCACACCCCACATATATCCTCGCGACAACACCGCCCCGTCCCTCGGGCTGAAGCGGGTTTTAAACCCTCCAACATCTTAAACCCGTAACCATTCTGGAGAGCGACGCCTCGAGCCTGTCCTCCCGGAGCACCACCGAAGGGGGACAACTTCACCCAGCCACTCGTCTAGTCGGCTGTAACCGCCGCGGCTACAATCTCTCCGACGACACACCGGGGAGGATCAATGAGGAAGATATGAAGAGAAAATTTAGAGACAAGAGACAAAGAGAGAGCAGAGGGAGAGAGAAGAGAGAAAACAAAAGCTGCTGTAACAAGTCTTGGGAGAGTTGGATGAGAGGGCGCGGAGAGAGCACATTTTACCGAGATCACAGCTAAAGACTCGGCGTACTCCCCTTCCCACCGCGTATGTGTGTATGCATCACAAACGCTTATAGCAGGTGGGAACCGAGGGAGGGCCTCGTGCTTTGACAGCTGTATTGGGAGGCACAGACCCTTTTTTTTTTTTTTTTTTCTTTTCCCTGACATGCCCTCAAAAGGGCCTCGCTGTAATTCCAATATCTCTGCTATTAGATTTGAGGGTCTTAATTGTCAAGGAAGAATGATGGCTGCGACGAGGTGCGGCGCTATAAAAGGCGGGCGCGGCGCAGATTGCTTTCGGAGGTTTTTTCCCCCCGGTGCAGCGGCCCTTGTTACCATGCGGCGGCGGAGGCTGCGTGTAGGATTAGAGAAAAATTAAATGCTAATGGGGATGGGATCTGAACGCGCTGCCTGGGAGGATCATTTAGACGACAGGGCTGGGGCGTCGCTGACAGGCAGCGCTCGCTCCCTCCTCCTCCTCCTCCTCCAGACACCACAGTTCTTCCTCCTACTGTTCCTCCCCCCCCCACACACCCCACCCCCACTCCAACCACAGCAAAAATCTGATTTATCAAACTGTAAACTTGTCACTTTGTAAAAATGTCACTTTTCGGTGGCAGGCAGGGAAATATAATGACCCCCTTTAATGTAGCGGTGTCAGGGCGCTGTATCTTAGATGGAACGCACATCAAGGCGCTTCACAGACAGCCTGCTGCACACTTAATGCAACAGGGATGTGTGTGTGTGTGTGTGTGTGTGTGTGTGTGTGTGTGTGTGTGTGCACGTGTGTGTATCCCCTGTAGCAGGTGACACAGTGGATCACATTCACATTGACTGGCACTGCTAGACAGCTGAAATTACCAATCTCTATTATGCCAGAGGAGAGGAAGAACACTTGAGGCCTTCACCCACACATTGAGAGACAGACACACACACACACACACACACACACACACACACACACACACACACACAGTGATTAGCACAGAATTCAGTCTCGGTGTAACCAGTTATCTACAGTAATAACACATCACACAGTTTAACCAGCCTGATCACTGTGTGCTCTGCAATCATCTTAGTTACAGTTTATTATGACATTTCCTCAGTAATTACATTAGTATTTGTTTACGTTGGCCTCAAGGCAACGTGTCAGGCCATATTGTACCCTAGACACACACACACACACACACACACACACACACACACACACAAAAAAAACCTGCCCTCTCTTAAATAAAGACAGAAAAATCAGAAAAAAAGACCTGCCTGGGCTCGCTGCCTACAGGAGTAAATGGAGGCTAATTAATATCAATTTACAATAACAATTCATGTAAAAGGTACTTAAAAGTCAGTTTACAAGTAGACAAACATAACGACAGATACAGGAGAAAACCCACACGTGCACACACACACACACAATTATGCATGCTCTCTCATCCCTGTAAACTCTTTCTCTCTCACACACACACACACACACACATGCATGCCTCCTCTGTGTGTAATTCATTAGTAAACAATAAAAAGGCGTTAATTGTGCTCCCCAGAGGCAGATCTGTGTTCCCCCCACTGGGAGAGAGGGGCCCGCTGCATCTGAAGTGGCTTTGCCCCTCAATTAGACCCGCGCATATCCAACGCACACAAACAAACATGAGAGACCGAGGAAAAGACCGGGTGGGGGGGGGAGAAAGAGAGAGAGACAGGAAAAAAACAGAGAAAGATGCTAGGAGGAAAAAAAGTGAAGTAGAGATGAGCAGTGGGCTCTGCCTTCCTAGCAGGGATTATCACATGGTGAGGGGAGGAGGTGGCAGCGAGAGGAGGGGGGGGGGGGGGGGGGGGAGAAAGACAAGACGGAAAGTTACACTTGTTTTCTTCAGAGCTCGGGAAATGGAGGAGAGAGCGAAGGGGGAGAGAGGTGAGGGAGGAATGAGGGTTGATTAGAGTATGGGGGGAAAAAAGAAAAATAGGGGAGCAAAGACAAAAGGAGGAGAAAGATAGGAAAACGAGGGAGAACGAGAGAAGGGTTTAGGAGAGAGGAGAAACGTAGAGACTAGTATGTTGTGCCATGGCGGTGTGAGCGTTGAGGTGGAGATCTGAAAACCGGCAATGCCATCAGACGACTGATCAAATCACACATGATTGACGGCTGCTGTGGCCTTGTTCACACAGGTGTGACAGAGCCACACACGAGCTTGCACACACACACACACACACACACACACACACACACACACACACACACAATCACAGTTACATTACACCATCCCAATAGATCAATAGTCTCCTCCATAAAAGAGCAATTCAGTGGCTGCCGGTCGTGTTCATATACGATGTAAGCCGCGGGCCACGTCATGAGTCTGTCTGAACACCTCTGTTTGTGTTGGTGTGGTTATGCCTCCACACGTGCACATCAACCACATAGGCAATGTGTTTCCTCTCTCTCTCTCTCTCTCTCTGTCACTCACCTAAACGTAAAGGAACACCCGTTCAGAAAAGCCCTCTTTTTTTAAACAGCTGTCATAAAAGGACCCGCAGTGCTATTATTACCGGCACCACCACCCACCTCGTACTTTAATCATTTACCTTTGAGTGACTCCAACTCTTGCCCTCAGCGAGAGGAAATCCAGTAGGCTCTCAGTAGGCCTCTAGCTCATTCACTTACCTCACCACAGCATTGACAGACACACTCAGGCACGCTTAGTGCCCAGTGTCTGTCTCATTAGTCAGAAATAAGCATTTCCCCATTAGAAAAATAAATAGTTCTCGACTGGTTTGGTAAAAACAATGTTACACTGTGTAGGCTGAGGTCCTGTGTGCAGGAAATTCAATCTATTCCTGCACTGGTGAGGAAGAGAGCGGGTCAGACTGGCCATCGCTGGTCAGATGGTCAGTAGGGTTAGGGCGATATGAACAAAAAGTGTTATCATGATAAATTGACCCATTTGTCCCGATAACGATAAATACAACAAAAAAAAAAAGTTGTGTTGTGTTGTGTTCCATAAGTGTGTACAGTATGTCCAGACAACTGAAATAGCATCCTTCTTTGCCACCAAAACAACTTAACTTCCACTGGCACTTCTTCTGTCATCGCTCAAATGTAAGGGCACTGGAAGCTCTAGCGTCTTGCTATTAACACTCCTGTTTTGCCAGACTTCGTTCTGGATTAATTATTTAATTTGATTCAAGGACTGAATGATCAAATTTTCTATTTGAATGTGCAGAAAAAACTTCCACTCAATTCTCCTGAACTGGCTGAACCGTGTCTAGATGTTGATGTCGGCTTTGGTAGACTTTTCGGTTTATCGGCCCAGCCCTAACGGTCAGACCACCGTCTCACTAAAGAATTCACTCCCTCTATCGACCCACACCACAACAAGTGTTACTTTATGGCTGCAGCAAGAGAGAGAGAGAGGAGAGAGAAGAGAAAGAAAAGCAGAAAAATAGCAATAGAGAGAGATGACTGTTTTGAGGGGAGAGAGGATGATCCACCACCCCTTCATTTTGCAACCTAAAGTACAAGAGCAAGGCTGAACATGCAGGTGGACGATATGTACCTGCTCGTGCACCTCCGCTCACTATCGCTCGACCTCCCCTGTCTCGCTCTGTCCGACCTTTCATCTTTATGTAACCATTCACTTCCAGCCACTCAATCTACCGCCTTAACCATATTCAGTTCCATTGAGTCGAGCGGCTTCGATGAGAACAGAAAAAAAAGGGAAGGAAGTGAGGAAGAGACCGTGGGGAGAGGGTGGGACAAAGGAGCAATGAAGGGGAAGATGGATAGGACGGAGAGGGCGAGGGAGAGAGAGAGAGAGGAGCGAGAGAAAGAGGGAGAGAGAGAGAGTAGCGCTGCTGGTCTTGCTGATGATTAGTTGAGCTCTGGAGTCGGTAGACACAGTAAGCCATCATCTCGCCAGGCAGCTCGGGGGAGCAGCGCCCCACTGTAGCTCATCTCATCTCTACCGCAACTCCACAACTCAACAGGAGATGAGACCCAATATGGCACAAACAGACGAGACAATGGAGATCTCTTTCTATCCAAGTTCTTGCGAGAACGGCCCATTGGTCAACTTAGCCCTTAAGTGATGAGAACACACACACACACACACACACACACACACACACACACACACACCAAAATCATCCATGTGTCCCCGGTACATCATTTCCTCCAGTGCTCCATGCTGAAATCTTTACCCCCACACTAACCTTTTAGTTTAGTTAGTTAATATATACTCAATATAGCTAAAGCAGCCACATTTATTTTTTAGAAGTATTTCAGATGCACAACCAAGCTTTTATTCACCCACCACTATGTTCTCATCACTTACAGGTAGGTAACAGGTAAGTGGACCAACAGGATAATCTCCCCAAAAACCTGAGTGATTATTTGTTGTTGCGTGGAACAGATTTATTCTAAAAACTGTAAAAAACAAAATGAATCAGCACTAAATTCAGAAGATGATTTGTAGTATTGTTAAAACCACCATTGGGAAACAGTGTTCTGATACCAACTGGCTCTTGACACCTTATTTACTCAGTACTACAGATACAGACGGCTTTGAATATACAAGACCTTCATCAGAGCATACCTAGCACACAATGGAGAGGCAAGCACCTGGTCATGTGACATAACACTACCTTGGCATTGTAGTTTGTTTTTTCAGAGTTTCAGAGGTTTGAAAGGATCTCAATGCTAAAAATATAAATAAATAATGGAGCTTTAATTCACCAATTAGGTCAGATCCTCAATGTGTCCAAATTTAAACACACTTAACTATAGGATTTACAGAAACAACATGCAGCATCCTGGCTTTGAATCCAGCCTGAAACATCAACTCTCACACATCTTTCCTGTCTCCTCTATAAACTATCCAAAAAAGCATAAAGCATCCAAAAAAAAAAAAAAAAAAAGGAAAAGGAAAACTCAAACTCAAAACAAGTTTGAGAAAAATGGTTGCTTGTCACACCGCGGATCTTAACAAGTCCATCTGAGACGAGTCTTGATTAGTAGATAGTAACTTTCTGTCAGAGTGGGCGGTTCAAGAAAAACAATAACTCGTGCCACAGAGGAGTCGCGGGCTGAACCGCCTGACGCCTGACGCCCCTTGTTGCCAAGCTGCATGTGGTGAATACAGGTGGGAGGGACCCTGAACCTGACACACACACACACCGCGCCCACCTCAGTGACCTCTGGAGCCTCGACCTGCTCCAGCTAATATGAGCAATATTCATCTCATTATATTTTTTCAAAGTCTTCATCTGTTTCCATTTGCTTTCATTTGTTGCTTTCCACCCGGCCTCCTCTGCATCTCCTCTGTTCCTCTCCCCCCCCGTATCCCATACCCAAAAGAGGACGGGGGAAAACAGAGCCCCTAGAAAATGCAATATTTCTGTTTTTAATATCGAGGTCTATAAGATCAGGGCAGAGATGGGTTCCATGGCAATATGTTTATTTATATATTTTATAAGGGGGGGGGAATATCCCGCCTATCAGTGTGTGTGTGTGTGTGTGTGTGTGTGGGGCCGGGGCCACTGCATCTGAGCTCATCTTATATGAAAAATAATGTTGTGTATGGCTATACTTTTATATATAATGGCAATATGGGATCAGGACTCTTTTACAATGTGCCATACTTCAGGCTAGGGCTAACAGCATTTTATGGCCCGCCAGCAGTTCATCTTCATGTCTCAGGCAGGCAGGAGCAGTGCATAATAATGTCGTTTCCTGCCCCCAAATGCTATTTCACAGGCCGGGGCTCATTTCTCAAACTTCACCACTTTTACAATTTCCCAAACTTTTATTCCCGTCATTATTACCAACAAGATTTCATTACGTATTTAGAATGTAAACAAGTCTGAGTAATGACACTCCCCCGTCTCCGTGGAATCATTCCCGCTGATGGCTCTGCCGCTATCGCCCCGTGCGCGCAAGCATACAGACACACACACACACACACATACGCACGCATGCACACACCCAAAAATATACACAAATACACACAACCCCCACACGCTACGCTTTGCCCACATGCAACCGCGCATAAATGCACAGGGACACACACACACACACTCAGCACAAACTGCCCCCGACCAAGATGGAACCCAAAGGCATTAATTTGCCACCGTGTGTGTGTGTGTGTGTGTGTGTGTGTGTGTGTGTGTGTGTGTGTGTGTGTGTGTGTGTGTGTGTGTGCGCATGCATGTACGTGTTTGTTCCCGATAAAGGGGGATGGGGGGGGTGGGGCGGTTCGGTGAGGGGGGGGGAGAGAGAGAGTTTTATACTCAACTCACATAAATCATGTAGAAGAAAAATGAGCAAATGTGCGGGCTAACTCATCTTCTCCCCATCCGGAGAAAATGAAATTCACTGGAATACCTATCAAAACTGCAATCATCCAGAGATAATATCTTCTTTGGTCTATCTGCACTTTCCGATTTAATTTCCTCCATGCCCTTGACATCCAGCGATACCATTAAGATGAAGCGTATACAGTAAGGGAGTAGTTCTCACGTTTTGATATATGAGACCACCGCGCTTAATGTAATATCATCATTCGAAAATTAATGCAATCTTTCTTTTGTTTGGGGGGTGTTTTTTGGAAACACTCGAGCAGCGAGCCGCGGTGGGGAACCAGACGGAGGAGAGAGGAAGCGTAAGGGGACATGGGAGAAGGAGACAGACGAAAACAAGTGCGGTGCGAGGAAGGAGGGAAAGACGGGGGAGACTTTGTATTTTGTGAACCCCCCCCCTCACACACCCCCCCCCCTCCAGAATGACATGCAATTATGTCTGGGCCTGCCCCGAGTCAGAGGTCACTCAAATTACTCCATCATTTAGCCGCGCCGGCGAGATGAGAGAAAGACCCCCCCCCCCCATGCCTCCACCTCCTCCCACCCCCCGCCGCCACATCAAATATGATGAAATCATTAGTGTAATAAGGATGGAAATCTGTTTGCAGATTATCACTGCCTCCCCCCCCTCCCCCTTTATCTGTCCGGACTCTCTCTCTCTCTCTCTCTCTCTCTCAGAGCTGTTTTCACCTCTTTATCTTATACAATCAAATTAGGGAGGGGGAGAGAGACAGAGACAGAAAAATAGACAGATAGAAAGAGAGAGAGACGGGGAGAGAGAAAGAGAAAGTGAACTTGATCAGACAATAAGGACAGAAGAAGAATAAAAGGGAATAAAGCATCGACTGTATATCACTCTAAGCTCTCAACCCTCCTCCTCCTCCTCCTCCTCCTCCTCCTCCCCTACTTTTGGTATCGTACACCAAGAATGCTCTATGTCTGCTCATTACCACATCTAGTGATGGCAGGTTTCTTGCTTCCGTGTGTGTGTGTGTGTGTGTGTGTGTGTGTGTGTGTGTGTCCCGTCCTGCCTACACCTGCCGGTGCCTATCTGTCAGTAGGCCAACCAGGCTAGGAGCCTCACTGAACTCTTCACCCCACCGAGGGACACTCAACACAACACCAACAGTCCCTAAAGAATGTACTGGTCAGTTTCAAGGAAGCTAATTGGCTGTTATTAAATATTGAACATTCTAGCATAGACAACTTCAAAAGGCTCCAACTCCAGTCTACATTTACAAAATGAAATGAAATGAAAGGACCTTTACATCTCCAGTGAACCACCGATACATAATTTAATTCAATGTAACATCATAATAATAATGAATTTATTTGTATAGCACTTTTCCAAATACATGTAAGACAAAAAAGTGCAAAGTACAAGTGATTAGGTGAAAAGTTTTATGGTCCAAGAGAATAAAAGCAGCATGAAATCTACCCTGAAACGTGGTCTCCACCCAACCTGCAACCCTGGAGTGACCCCTTCACCTCACCACCCTGGTCCTATTCAACCTCCCCACTCCAAGACCCCCGACTCATCTCCCTCCCTTCTTCTTCCACCCTTCTCTTCTTCCATCACTCCCCGTGGTAGAATGCTCCAGCTGCTGATTGAGCCAGTAAAGCTGATGACGCAGATTCTTCATGTATTGATTGATCTGCTGCCTCTCTTCTGGACTGAGCAGCAGGCCACTTCTTTCTCTAGCGCTCCGTTTCTTCACGCGAGGAATCACAACAGGGGCCGACTCGGACTCAAACTTCCATAAGTGTTTGTGTTTGTGTGTGTGTGTGTGTATGTGTGTGTGTGTGTGTGTGCGTGCGTGAAAACAGAAACTAAGGGAGCAATTAACTTCCATCTTCCTCTCTTCATTCCTACTGAACACGTTCATCCAATCAGCCGATATAAGAAAACAAAAAGATTGCGAACAATAAAACAACCTTAGAATTCATATCACCGAATAACCGGTCTGCAAAAAACACAAACTGATGTCCAAACATAAAGTCATTCATTAAGAGAGAGCACCTTTGACACAGCTGGCTGAATGGCGGGGGGGGGAAACCAAGTGCGGCTACGGTTGATGCACTACTCTTAACAGTCGTACATCAAATGAGTCATAAATGCCTGTTTGGAGGGAGATATTTACAGGGATGTGTGTGTGTACATGACATATAGGAGGTAACAACATTTCTGACTATGCCCCCGCCACCTCAGAGGGAGACAAGCTCCATTATTTACCGTTCTCTGTCCCGAATCGTAATCAGAGTCTTCCACTCCGCAGGCAGCTGACGACTGGGGGTGCAATCTCCCCATGAGCATAAACACACCCATAAATTCACACACTCAGTATTCAGGTATTCAAATTCCACGAGACACATCAACGGAAATGCATCGGTAAACATACAAATGTGGATTTGTGCGCTGGTGTGTGTAACCGCGGGACGGTTAGCTCCTGAACCGTGCCGGGGAGTCTAAAGACACAGCAGCAACTACAAAACGTGTTATAATCTGTCCCTAAAGATCCACTTAGTGCAAAAAAACATACGAAACACACACACACACACGAGCACAGGCTGTATTACTGCCAAGAAACGTAACATTAGTACAAGCAAACTCACACACACACACCAATCCCAGAATCCCTGTGAGGACGCGCTTGTGTGAAAGACAGTCGAGTTTCCCCTCCTCATCTACTGTATTGTATAAAAATATACGTTTAAAGCAGAACATGACCAGATATCTTTGTGTATATAAGATAAGATAAACAATACTTGTGACTTTCTCATCATGCTGCTACATATGGAGCTGCAGAGCCCTTTCTGTTGTATTCTGGCCTGGAGTCACACATATCTGGTTGGCTTACATCCCCCTGCATGCCTTGAAGAGGAGGACTCATCTTCAGATGAGACACAGGCTACCTAATGTTTGCCAAGATGTAAACGCCAATACACTTATTGATTAATGCTGTTTATGCATGTAATCCTCTCCTGAATTATTCACGCCGCCTTTTATAGAGTAGTGCATCAATCACCCACCCCCACTCCCTTCCATCCGCATCTTCTCTACACCCACAACTAGGCCAAGAGACGCCCTCCACGCCCCCCGGCCCTCCACCCCAGCCCCTCTACCTCACCTGTCCTCACTGCTGTTCAATTAGGTTAGATTGAGAAGAATCCTGAGGAATTGGAAATGCACTTTAAGTCTGCTATTACAGTACACAGTGCCCTAAGTCCATAACCACTAATTCAAAGCAAAGACATGCATGCAGTCAACGAACAACGGGACATTTTGGAACATTTTTGCGACTGAACTTGAGGTTGCCCGAAATCCGAGGTCCGCCGTAAACGCTCGCTGAAGTGGGGAGTGACGTTTGAATCTCGGGGTCAGTCATTTGTGTGGCATACTCAGGGTCATTTGCGTAAGGCGGGGAGGGGGTGGGGGGGGTCATTTGCGTAGGGTGCTGGGAACGGCCGGTTTAGTATGCAGGGAGGCAAGGGAGGGAGGGCATGTGACTTCCACAGAGAGCCGGGACCCTCGCTGACCCCTGTCTATAATTCATCCCCTGGAATACGGGGCACGTCAAACCTTGGTTCCTCCCCACCCAAAAAGAGGAGAGAGAACCTTTTCACTTTGTTGCATGGCACTCTGACCCCGTATTAAAGCGAGGAGCAGGAGAAACCCTGGAAATGTTGGCCATTAAATTTTCAGGTCGTCCCAGGAGAGCGTTTCCGGCGGGGGCCCCGGATTCATGGATGGGAGCAGACTGGAGGATAGGCCCCATGCTGGGAGAAGGAGGGAAGGAGGGAGGGAGCGAGGTGTGTGTCGGACAAATATCAATGTCAGAGAGGCAAATATTTTCCCGTCATACACGTGCGCACACACTTCATCTGCACATCGGGAAAAAAAAACAATTGCAAACATCCAAAGGCTGCCAGAGAAAGAGAGAGTGGAGGGGACGCCCTGAGTGTGTGTGTGTGTGTGTGTGTGTGTGTGTGTGTGTGTGTGTGTGTGTGTTCAGGCAAATTGGGGATAAATGAAACAGTGATATGAAAACCTGACCAGGCCCAAGGAGAGATGCTACCTTCCCTCTATCCTCCTTCCCTCTCTCTCTCTCTCTCTCTCTCTCTCTCTCTCTCTCAGCTGCAGGTATCCAGCTCCCATTCCGGATTCCGGTTTCATTAGGAATGCAGATATCAAAGGTGCTCAGAATGCGGAGGGGGGGGATTAGAACTTACCAGATGTTCTAATCTGCCTTTGATGTTCCCGGCGTCCCTGCAACACAACAACACATTTCCCACCACTGTAAATAAAGCACCGGCACAAAACGTCACTTGATAAAAAAGAGCATTCTTTGCAGACGTGCAAATGGGCTGGGGCATGCATGAGCACACATCCGCCCACTAACACTCTCATACACACACACACACACACACACACACACACACACACACACACACACTAACACACACAGTGTAAAGGATAGTTCATGTGATGTTCTTAATCGATGCCATCAAGAACATGCAGAGAGGGACAAACTCTAGAAAACTGTACTTGATATAACATTTCAACACATTTAATCAGAGCATTACCTGTGGCTGCTCCTAGCTAGCTAATGTAATGCAATTTTCATACCCATCACACTCATCACATCTCAATTATCCAGTGAGCAGGATAGAAATGGGTGTGAGAGAAACTGAACTTGATAACATCAAGCAGGCTTTGCTTAATCAAAAGAAACAGAACACAGGCAAAGGAGAATTGTCCTAATTGTTAACCTTTCAGACTGAAGGGGTGTGTGTGTGTGTGTGTGTGTGTGTGTGTGTGTGTGTGTGTGTGTGTGTGTCTACACCAGACACGGGTTAACTAATATTGTCGGCACACTGCGGGCTGCAATAATAATAATTCCAACTACAGAGAGAGAACTGGGAGCTTATTATCCGTGAATTAATAAAAAATGTGTGTATGATTATCAGGGCAGCAGTGGCAGAATGGATAGGGGAGGAAGTTAGGGGGGTGGCGCAATCGGTTTAAAAGAGCAAATTGCCAGTAAATAATAGATGCAATTTTGGCACATTTCAAATTTGCAGCAGTGGATATCAAAAGATCAAGAGAACACAAACAGGCCCCTTCCCCCATCCAAACCCCCCAACTCAGACCCCCATTACTGACAACCCTGGACACAGCATTCCGCCGTGTGTGTGTGTGTGTGTGTGTGTGTGTGTGTGTGTGTGTGTGTGTGTGTGTGTGTGTGTGTGTGTGTGTGTGTGTGTGCGCAAATATGTGTATTGAGAGGGAGCAAGGCTTATCGACAGGCTTCAGTTGCTAATGCAGCCAGCAGCATCACGGTGTAAATCTACACCATCTCTAAAATTACACACTGTCTAATCCATCCAGCCCCCTCTCTCTCTCCCTCCCCTCCTTCCTCCCTCCCTCCCTCCCTCCCTCCACCCATCCATCCGTTCATCCATCTCTGTCCTTCGACACAAGCATAGTCCCATACCCACAGTGCCCACTAACCCAAACCACTCCTGCATGATCATGTTTATGAGAGGGAGAGGGAGAAAGGAACGAGAGGCACGCTGAACAGAAATATTGACAAAAGTAAATAAACAAATAAATAAATAAACAGACTGAAATAACTGGAAAAGAAGAAAACAAGAAAAAAAGAAGTCATGGAGGAACCATGTGTGCTTGTTTACTCCGTGCTCAGTCAGTGTGCCGCATCCAGACAAGTCAACCACTTAAGGCAAACTTCATCTAGCTGTAATTACATTACATTCTGACAAACACCCCGCCACATTCATTATACATGATGGGCGCCCGGCAACCAGACAGCAAGACATTTGTTACCGTGGTGACAGTGTGTGTAATCCGCTAATGAAGCGCAATTAGTGAGAAACAATCTAACATGGGGGAGACGGAGCGCTCGGTCCCTCCTCTTTCTTCGCTCATTTCCCTTTGCCTTTTCTTTTCTTCCCCTTCTCCCCTCTCTCTCCTTTCATCCCCACATCTCTTTCCCTCTTTTACTCGGTGACCCAACCTTTATCAACCTTTATCAACCCCATCGCTCGCATTTAATCTCCCGCTCTCTCTTTCGCTCATCTCTTGTCATGACTTCATCAATAGCATGCGGTCCGGTGTTGTCCACTCCAGGGCCGAGGGGACAGCTCTATCCATTAGACACTCTACAGCTGACACACACACACACACACACACACACACAGGTACATAAACACACACACACACACACACACACACACACACACACACGGACCATTTTACATCCTCATCTCTTTTCAAAACATCATAATCTCCCGAGGTCTTCGGGGACTGAGCTTTCCTCCTCTCCTTATCGCTCTCTTCCCTCCTTCCCTCCCTCTGCTCTCGGTGCCTTCCATGCACAGGCAGCAGTCGCATCGATTTCTGAATTAGGCCGCAATATTAAATAATTAATATACTTGCCATGATTGATGTTTTGCATTAGGCCAATATTAGGTTATCAATCAAAATCCACTTGGTTTAATGTAATAATATTGAAAATGTGTCAGTGCCTGTTCATCCAATTTGTAGTGGAGGCAGGCCAGATAGTAATGGTGGTGTAGCACAAGGCCTCAGAGACACTGCGGCCCGCTCACTACAACCGTAGGAGCACATTACAGCACTGGCACACAGGGGAAGGAGGAATGAAACGGAGAGATGGACAAAAAAGAGGGAGAATCAGACCGAGGCAAGACAGGCGAAGACACAAACGTGGCAGAGAGAGGGAGAGAGGTGGGAAAAGAACAGAGAATAGGGGAAAAGAAAGAAAGCGGTTTCGTTTAATTTTCAATAGGAATGTTCCCAATGAGCACTAGGACTAGGCTAGGCTCCGTGTGTGTGTATACATATATACTGTTCTGAATATGTGTTAAAGCAGCCCGTGTTTTGAGAAACATGAAAAATAGTAAGTAGATGAAAAATAAAAAAGGGCAGGTAAGAAACACAGATTATCCAGAAATGAAAGCAACAGAGAGCCAGAGAGAGAACAGCAAGGGAGAGAGAGAAAAGAGCCGAGCCAGACATACTGGGGGGGTAGAGAGAGAGAGAGAGAGAGAGAGAGAGAGAGAGAGAGAGAGAGAGAGAGAGAGAGAGAGAGAGAGAGAGAGAGAGACAGCGAGAGAGTAATGTGCTGCTGTTCCAGAAAATGGTAATTCGTTATCCGAGGTCAATTAAGTAAAAGTGGACAAACAAGTGTGAGTGTTAAGCAGAGCCCCGGCTAGGTCAATACTGACCAATTTAACATGGTCGCTGGATCCATCACACTGTCTCCCTGATGCTCTTCATCTCTCCCTTCAACCCTTCTTTTATTCTCTCCATCCACAGACCCTCTCTCTCCCCCCTCTCTCCTATGCATCCTCCGTTTACGTCTCGGCGTGTTCTGTTCCTCTTCCCGTCTCTGGCGCTCTAACAAGGATCTCATGCCGTTTCATTATCCTACCTCATCTCCTTCCCTGTGTCTCTCCTCACCTGTCATTTGCTGTCTCCCATTCACCCGGCTCGCCCTCCTCTTCTTATTCTCTCCTCTCTCCCTCACCTGCCACCCCACCCCCCCCCCCCCTCACCCTCCCAAACCCCTGTGCTCCTGCTAGCAGACAATTAATTACAGGCCCGGCACCAGATGAGTTGTCATTTGTGGTCAAGTTTTTAATAATTACATTAGGTCTTCAGGTTCTTCTAAAGTGCCCTGCCCTCCCTCTTCTTTTTTTTTCTTCTCCTTTCTCTTCCTCTCTTCACTCGAATCCTCCGCCCCCCCCCCCCCCCCCCTTCTTGACACGGCGGAGATGAATATCTTTAGTCAGTCAATGGAGGCGACAGAGGGACTTAAAATGCAGAAGCAGTCATTTGATTTCCAGCTAACAGAGCTGCCCATTAGCCCAGCACTCATCAGCCATGCATTACCTCTCAGGCCCGCTGTCCTGTGTGTGTGTCGGGGTTTAACCCGTTCACCGTCCACCAGCTTCAACCTGGTGATAACAGGCATGCTCAGCCTTTGGTTAACCCTCTACTGGCCACATTAACCCCTTCACCTGTCCCCTATATGCCAGTTAAACCATTTAACTGTCCCGTACTGGGAGGGAGGGGTAGGGACTGGCATATCGTGGAGGGGTTTACCTAGGACAGTTTCTCTGGTAGACAGTGTTGTTATTATTGTTACTCATGATTACCAGTCTTGATCATTTGATGACCAAAATGATGTTATCGTCTTTTTGGCATTTTATATCAACTATATGTTCAACTACGGTGGATTCTCTTAATGGAATGACATGTTTTGATATTGCCGCTATATTCCAATATTATACAATTTTTAACAATCACAATATACGCATGATGAACCCTCAGTCCAGTCATGTGTCCACACCCACAGCGATATAACACTGTTTTATTTAAGCTCCCCAACTATCGTGGACATATGATGATGATGATTTCACACCGGTGGTTCGAGGGAGAAACACTAAGGTTTGCTGTTCTGTAATGGTTCCACACTAAACCACTGTTGGCTCTGTCTGCTCAGGTTTCTCAGAGGTTTCTGGGTAGATAAATACCAACAAACCCAGATGGCGTTGAGGTGACGTGTGAGGTGGCGTTGGAAACATCTGCCCTGAGTCAACATTTGTACATCCGAACACATTTCAGTCCACATCTGAAAATCTGACAATGTGAACAGCTGTCAAAATAATTCTGATAATGAGCCAAAACTGTGTATGTGCTGGTGCAAAAACCCACTAATAGTAGTAAATGTTCTTAAATAAGTAGGGGTCAAGTGTAGTACCGAATGATGATGATGGTTTTGTGTAGAAAAGTTTACAAGCCTATGACCCCCGTTTCGGTAGTATTTAGTACTTTTTTTCTTAAACTGGACCTGGTTGTCCCGGTCGTCCTGCTTTCGGGGCTGGAATTACCTCCTGGCCTCCATTAGTCTTTCAGCCCTCAACCTGATACCAGTCAGAGACCGGGGGGGGGGGAGACGAGGAGAGAAGAGGAGCAGCGAAGGGAAGAGGGGACACTGCAGCGCAATGAAAGAGACATCACTCAGAAGTGTGTGTGTGTGTGTGTGTGTCCGTTCTCCACAGTAGCATGCCTTGTCAAGCGTGTCATTGAGCATTCATATGTTGTTTGACTGCTGATAGAATGGCAGGCATATTTATTAAAGAGTCAACGTGGTGGGGAGGACTATCCAGCCAGAGTACGCATGTCTCTCTCTCTCTCTCTCACACAGACTCACACTCACACTCACACACACACACACACACACACACACACACACACACACACAATGCACTAATATGCAGTCCACATCAGTGACATCTGCCTGTTTAACTAATAGAAGGTAAAAGCCTGATATTAAGCAGTCGAGGGATGGGGATCGACAGACACACCCGCCCACCTACACATACACACACACTCACACACACACACACACACACACACACACAAAAGCACAATAAAGCAGGCAGCTCGGCTTTCCCCCAGGCCTGATTGCCATCTCCATAGCTCCTTTTTAACAGGGCTGCCAATTGAAATTGAAATTGTATTCTTGCGTGTGTACTATCAGAGCTACCTCTCAGGGTTTTATACAGCTAAGAGGAGGGTTAGGGGGAAACACACACACACACACACACACACACACACACACACACACACACACACACACACACACACACACACGCATACACTTACTAGAAGGGATAATACAGGGGTAAGTCAGGGGTTGTCACTCTTCTCCATACAGAACACATCAGAGGAACAAAACAGACTTTCGCTCGTATGCTTTCTATATACACACACACATGTACACACACACACACACGTACACACACACGTACACAAGCTGCCCTCTTCCCACTGAAGGGGGCTGTACTTCGCATAATCCCAAAACGGCAGCGAAAAGCTGTCCATTAAAAGTGGGGCTAACACATTCAGCACTTCATGTTTCTCCAAGGGAGGGTTGAGTGCAGTCAATAAAAAAGTCAGAAAAGGAGGAATAAGAAAGGAAGAGGTTGATTTAAGGTTGGCCCCTCTGCCACACCACCTCCCGTGTGACAGACAACCAGTTCATATCTGGCACACGCACACGGACAACATACAAGTGCATACAGGACAGAGCAGAAAGCACTTGGGCTGCAGGACTTAACAATGTCAGGTAATGCTGATATCAGGAGAGGAGAAGGGAGGAGAGGAGAGGAGAGGAGAGGAGAGGAGAGGAGAGGAGAAAGGATGTCTAATAACTTCACAAGATCAAGTCCTTGTTCCCATGACAGAGAGCTGCAGGATCAAATCATCATCATCTAAAAATAGAATAGTGTCATATTGTTGCAGTGCAGCAGTAATGCTATTTGGGAGAATTGTTTATTTCCTGACATACAAATGAGCACTTTCATGGCTACTTCATTAGCAGTACTTTCTAACCACAGACAGACAGACAGACAGACAGACACACACACACACACACACACACACACACACACACACACACACACACCGACACACATACACCCTCAAATACACATGAAACATCACAGACCAAAAGCGTCTCCCCACGGACTCCCCCACATCTCCCTCTTCCCTGCCTCGGCCCATCTCTCAACCTATCCACACCAACTCAGCGCCAGAGGGAATTGAATCCCAGGGCCAAGTTTTAAAGAAAATTGACTTCTTTTTAGTGCGTAACATAGAGGGGGAGAGGGACAAAGACAGAGAAAGAAAGAGCAAAAGGGAGAGATGGAGAGCAATCAATTTCCCCGCGGTTTCTTCAATAGCCGACAGCCCTTTTCATACCGCCCAATTAGGACCTTTCGTAATCAGAGAAATAACTCTCCCATTATTGAGACGGAGACAATGACACTCCCCAACATTTCCGCCTGCTCCAAAACTCTGTAGATTGCAGCACCGGTACACAAAGACGAAGGCACTGGGCTATATAGCAAGGGGGGGGGGGGGATGCTTGTGTTAAAATCACATGTGGAAATCTTTTGGCTCTCCTCGCGGCCCCAGAAAAACTGATGGGGAACAATGGCAGCCCGGAACAGCATCTGTCATGGCACAATATAAAAAGATGATCTTGGCACGGAACGGACAAAAAAAAAGAAAAAAAGAAAAAGAACGAGAGAGAAAGAGAAAGAGAGAGAGGGAGAGAGAGGGAGGAAGATAGGGGAACGGAGGGGAGGGGAGGGAAGGGGAGGACACAGGCGAGAGGTAATTCATTTGCAAATCAGGCCCTGGCACTCAGGTCTATTTCAAGCTGCCAGTGAGTGCCAGGAGTTAACAAGGTAATCAGTTTCAATCCTGCCCTTCAATTGTACATCACACCCTCATCCAGAGAATACCCGGGCACTTCTATAGGGGCAGAAGGGGGAAATAGCAATCTGGCTGCCGGCTGTTGCTCACACACACACACACACACACTTGAAGATAGTGTGCAAAAAGTACACAGGCACACAAGTGTGTACAAACAAACACACACACACACACACACACACACACCCCGCAGGCATGCACACAGTTTTTTTAACAGCCAACATACATTCGAACAGGTAACCCACAAGCAACCACACCTGACATAATAAGTAATGACAAATGTTTATCATGGATCCTTCTTTTCTCTCCTCCTCCTCCTCCCTCCTTCTATCCCTCCTTCTATCCTCCTGTTCATTGAAGCTGTGAGTCGGTCTCCGTCCATTTGTCTGTTCGTTAGTTAGTCCGTCAGGTGCGATATCTCAGACACCGGATGATCGGATTATCACCAAACTCGAGGAAATTACGCGTGTCACCGCCGTGTTCTGTCATCTGCACAATGACACTGATTGGCTCAAGGTGGGGGGGTGGGGGGGGTGGCGCTACAATTAACAAGTCGAAAAAACAAGGTGACATATTTGTTACTGATTGGCCCAGAGGCGGATTGCATGCGTTCCTGGGGGACAACGTGTTTCGTGTTTAGTCGACTGAAACTAATTAACTGAATGAGTTCATCTTTTCAAAAAAAAAAACAACAACCTCGATATGTACGGTTGATCTTAACCTCACCAAGGGGCAAAACAAAAAAAGGGGGGAAAAAAGGGGAAAGTGTTTTTCTGAGCCTAAAAATGGTGCATGCAAAATGGGAGAAGAAAAAAAACAGCAAGCTAAACCTGTTCTAATCTCTCTCTCTCTCTCTCTCCCTCTCTCTCTCTCTCCCTCTCTCTCTCTCCCTCTCTCTCCTGTGTCAGCTGTAGCCGGCTGGCCGAGTGGCAGTTAGCCCCCGTTAGTCCCTCATCTGCATAATCAATATGACAACCTTATTTTTCTGATGCAAACAGGATTTTGGTGTGTGTGTGTGTGTGTGTGTGTGTGTGTGTGTGTGTGTGTGTGTGTGTGTGTGCGCCTGTGCCCAGTGTCTGCTGCTGGCCAGCCTCAGTCATGGCCCTCTTTAGCCTTAATTAGATTAGGTGCGATTATCCCGGCTCTGCCTTACAAGTGTACAGGCGGGATAAAGTGGCCACAAAGGCCGGCCTGTCACAGGGACTCGGCTCTGGTCTGCAGGTTATCAGGGCCCAGGGAGACTCAGCGCGTACATTGTTATTCATATCATCTACACACTGTCTCCTCCGATGCCTTTTTCACTTCTTCTCGTGCACTTTTTTTTTTTTTTTTCCTCCGTCCATGTTTGCGGTGTCAAACTGGCGTAATCACTGGCCGGGGTAAGTCTTTCTTTCTTCTCGGTTTCTGTCTGTCTGTCAGAAGACAAAACAACATGGCCCCGAGCGCTCTGCAGTCTGGCCTACTGGGAGAGATGTCAGGAGTGTGTGTGTGTGTGTGTGTGTGTGTGTGTGTGTGTGTGTGTGTAGGCTTCGAGGTAAAGTGATACAAAGAAAAGTTAACCCAAAGCTCAGTGCTCGATCAGCACAAGAATGCAAATGGGAAAAAAATACACAAACTCAAACGTGCACGCACACCTGGAAGGAAGGAGGAGTTGGTGTTACTGTAGCTCACGTGTGTTGACACCTTGCGGTAGTATCGTTCTGCTCTGCCATCCAAGCAACATTTTTTTTTTAAAGCTACTCTGATGGTACATTTTCACGTGCACACTCAAACTGTGGCGTGAGTACACTTGCGAAAATGTGTTTATTTGCGACTAGCCACAACAGTATAATTCATTCTGATTCATTTGATTAATTTGCTCTGTTTTATTTGGTGAAATACTTCAACGCTTTTATCCTAAAAAACATTTTCCACATACAGCCTGGCGGTGACAAATCCGTCTACGTTGGTGAGTGTGTGTACGTGGAGAAAGAAAGGGAAGTGAATTATTTCACTCTGTTGATTAGACAGCAGTGTGCCCCGAAATATTTATACACAACTGTACATACTTTCCATGCAGTCGGATCTGGGCATGGGGGAAAAAAAGAGGCAGAAACAGAGAAACTAAATGACAGAAGAGGAAAAGGGGGAGAGACAGAAAAGCAAAAAGAAAGGTAGAAGACAAGGCAGGAGGGAGAGAGAAATGTTTCTGACTGAACTAGGTGAAGAAAAAAAAAATCAAACATCAGAA